>JAZGTK010000157.1:61500-129784 GCA_036877625.1 Ambastaia sidthimunki
CACACACACACCTGTCAGCAGCCGGGACAGAACACGTTCACTTTCCTTCAAACTGCTGTGATATGCCACCTCTCGCTCTCTCTCCTTTACTGTGTCCTTCACTTCCTGTCATTTTATTTCTTCTTTTAATTGTGTAGTTTGTCTGGTTTTAGATACATACAGCACAGTATAAATTCATTATATAATTTTAACACCTTTGGCATTATGTCATTGTGGTACAATATGAGCTGCAAATGTTTTAATTCACCATAAAATGCAGAAGGTTGTGGCGGTTTTGTGAATTGCAGGTCTAACAGCTTCTTTGAGGCTGCTAATATCTTGTGCTTTGAAATCCATCACCTTCAGTTTTCTCAGCAAAGGATTCAGAAGAGTCAAGAGTGTTGAGCTGTTGGGATTAGAGCTCAGTTGAGCTTTCAATCCTAGAGGTTCTTATAAAGGAGCTTTATATCATATGAAAGCATCTGAAACTCTGGCATTTGTTTCCCACCAGTTTTGTTTAATTTACCCCTTTTTTCATCTTCATCTTTCTTTTTTAAAATAAATTAATTAAACAAACAGCTAAATTAATTATTATTATTAAGAATAAGAATTAACAGTTTCTCTGGTGAGCAATAAAAATAATGATGCTAACTGTAGAAGGTTTACAGTTGCCATGTAACTTAGCAACTTGGTATAAATTCAGAATGTGTGATGACAGATGTGCAGTTATCAACATTTTGCAACAGCTTTAAACCTGGCTCAACCAAATCAAAACTCAGAACTATTTTTCTAGTTTTGCACAAATGATGTTTGCTAAATATTTAAGTTACAGTCTTAATGTAAAATCCAGTAGACATGATTCATTTATAGTATCAGCATTATCCTTGATGTTTTAAAGGAAAAGCTCACTGATAAAATTGCAATTCTGTCATCACTTATTCACCCAATATATTCAATATATCGACATATCAATCAAACATAATGACAGTAGGTCACCTCCAAGATTTAGCAAACACAAACCCAGTAAATACAATAAATACTGAATAACAAATTACACCTTAACTCGGACCTTAATTAACCATAACTTTTAAAACTCTTTACATCAGTGCAAAATTCATCACGACCATAAACCCCTTTACATTATTGTTGGCAAGGTTTGGATCTTGAATGTTTGAAGTTCAGTCTGACAGCTGAATGCAAAGAGCTTTGTCATGGCTACCTTGCAACAGACATTAGCATCGTCACCTCATTGCCCTTTATTCTCTTTTATTTATGACTGTGCAACTTTAGAACATCAGTATTCTCCCCACAAAATAGAGTTCAGCCAATCACCCAGCCATTAAGATGCAACCTTTGCTTAAGAAGCAACAAAATCAATTCAGTGCTAAAACCTCCAGCATCTCATCATATAAGTACAGCTTACAAACATCTGAAAACCACAGGGACATATAACCAGCAACAAATAAAACAAGTTTGCTTCAGCCAAAAGGACCTTCAAGCATAATAGAAAAGAGATCAAAAAAGTGGAAAATCTCAGTATTTTACTCAAAACTGCACTATATACTTGATGTTGAATGCACTATGGAGAAAGCTCTAAACAGTAGTGTGATGTTGGAAGCTGAGCACTAATAAAAGCAAGGCAAACTCTTGTGAACTTTCGAAGTCAGACAGAGGTTATTTATTTGTTTACTTAGCACATTGGTGTTCTTAAGGCAGCCCGGTGTTGCCTATTGCTTGCAAAGGAGTGCCATGCTGGGAAAGACACAGGTGGAATGCTTGTTATCTTGAGCAAGACACGGCTTACATATCCTACCCAGGATACATTCATGAAGAGTAAGAAGGCCAGACAAGGTTCCTCTGTCTGTGAGTCTGTGAGACTTGTATACTTTTCTCCAGCATACTTCTTTTCTTCCTGTACTCTTTTATATCCGATTCATTTCGTTCCATGTTCACCTTGGACCCCCTATTCCCTAAGATAAAATGCAGAAGAGCTTTTGCTTCCGCTCCCACATCTCATCGGTCTTTTCAACACCTCCCTTCAGTTCAATTCCCTTCTGCTCCTCTCTCCTGGGTTGTGTCACTCTTTTTTATTTCTCTTCTTTTGGCATCATTCTCACATTCGTCACCTCATCTCCCGTTGTATCATGTCTGGGCACATGCAGGCTCTGTCATGCACGACAATGTCTCCCACCTCCCAACTCTCCTGGTATTATTGAATGACTGAGGACATATCCTTTAAGAGGATGAGTTTACCCTTAACAATTTCTACTTCTCACCGAACTCCAAAGAGAGTTTCTACAACAGGTGCTCACGATGCATATTCTGTGCAAAGACAGAAAGAGAGAGATGTGTGTAAGAGAGAGGGAGGAGGAAAGGTCTGAGAGAATGTGCTTTTCATTATTTTTTCTGCAGTCTAAAAATGAACTTTGATACCTTAGCTGTCGATCTCAACTTTGAATGTGAAAAATGTCATACCTTGCATTAATGATTTAAAACTACATTACTGTATTATTCTTCTCAACCTCAAACGCTCTCTGATCCAGTGAAACCAAAGCCAAAAAAGCAGACAAATAAGTCAGTTACTGATATACATCTATTTGTCAAACTAACAAACAATTTGCATTTAACCTCCAAACTCAGTCTAACTCAGACCCTTCGCACCCAAGAGAAGATCTATTTATCTGAACCACACAAACAAGTGCCCTAAAATGAGGCCCTAGAATCGCCCCTAGATGCCTCCTCTAAATTCAGTGTGTATAAAATCCCAGACAAGGCCTCAATCTGCCTACTGTATCTGTGTGTCAATCAGCGGGTCCCTATGCACCTCCTCTCAGGGGCATTTCTGAATCTTTTTGCCTTGTTGATCACCTACACAGCACCACATCAGGTGAACAACAGATGCTGGCCAACACTCCAGTTGCTTCCTAATTCAATTATTCTGCCCGTTTGTTTTCAGGTCACACTGCCAGCATGCTGCACTACGGCAGGCAAACTGGGCCAGTTCACACCTGCCACCAGTGAAGGTGAAGTAAGAAGAGCAGATTTCAGAGCAGAGGTCTCCTCCTCTGTGCTGGTGTGGCTGGAAGTCAGCAGGGCTTGAGCTCGATGCTGCTTATTTTCAGAGAATCTGACAGTGTGATTCATTTTTCCTCTGCAATCCAACAGACTGTAAGGTGAAAACAAGAGCAGACCCTGAGGACATGTGTGTGTGTGTGTGTGCGCATACACTCCATCTCCGACATGCATACACACACCTTTCAAACACTCCGCACGTGTTAACACTGAAAGACGAGAGAAGGTGAGGATAAGAGCAGCCTGCAGCAAGGTGAGATGGTGTGTGTGAAGGCTACAGCTGTGATTCTGTGACAGGTTGAGGAAAGAGACACACATGTGATGTTCACAGTAGTGTTCAATACCTGAAGAGACATCTTTACTGTCACTGTCTCATGCTCCAGTGAGATTTCCATCCTCACACACGGGTCACAGAAGGACTGATGCACAGACGCTGAGAGCTCACTTTAGGCAAAATCTACAAGTTCAGATGAGTAACGCTGTTGAAAATGACCATAAAAATGTGTACCGTTAGAAGTAGGACATGTTCCTAAATGGATGGAAATGTAACGATTCTGACCCTGAACCAGTCACATATAATACTGGTTTGTGAATATTTATTTTTAATAATAAATAGTTGAAGGTGGCTCCCAATTCCGACAGAGCCAGTATGTGCCCAGACATGAAGATTCCCGGACATGTGAGGTGACGAGTGAATATGAGAGTGGGAAGGTCAGTAATTTAAAATAAAGTTCCACAAGCTCTAGGGCAGTGTAACAGCACTTTTTTTATTTTGCAGGGAAGGACAAAAGTAATACCTTGCGGCTCACTAAGTAAAGAAACACTTTAACTGATTGGAGAGACATTAAACTGATTTAAACCAAACAAACAGGGTCCACAATGATTCTCCACAGATTTAGACAGAATTGAAATACCTGCCATTCACAAGTTCTACTTATTCCTCACTCCTTGTGTCTATTAAATATTTCAGCTATGAGTGTAGTGCCCTCAGTCCCATTTATCAGTCTGCATATTCTGTCTTGGCCAGCAGATCATAAGGTGATTAACTTCAAACGTTTTTTGACACATTCGTGGAGCTTGTTAAGCATCTCACTTTTAATGTAAATTCTACAGTTATGGGAGGAGAAAATATTGATTTTATGTTCATTACAATCAAACACCAGTGCTAGCCATAGCATGCAAACCCTTAACCTAACCCTACAATCTGACTGGTTGTTGGGTAAGGCGTTCCAGGACCAGCGGTAAAGATCGTATATATCCTATATGTGACTAAATCATAAGCCTGCAGTGTAAAAAAAAAATAAAAGTGGCAAACCCACAGATGACCTGAAATTAGGAAAGCTTTTAATGAAACATCTGCCTGACTAACGGTGCACTCATTAAATCATTATAATATATTTAAGTGTTCCAATGGTTCTATCGCCATAATAAAGTTTAGATGAAACGCCCAAAGTTGCACTCTGATAGGATTTTCTTTTTCATCTCCAAAACATTAATTCCATATTACCTCTGTAAACCTGTAAGAGGATAAAGCACTCACTCTGTGGGCCTGGCATTAAACAGATGACTAAGCACAGCCCATTTATCTTAATTAAAGCTTCTTTCAATCAGAGAGAGGGACAGCGCCTCTGAAGATACCCTCACAACACACGCACACACACACACTCCAATTCTGCACTCACATTCATTACGGTTGACTTGTGAAAGAGATGTGCCCTTCCGACATCATGAAGCTCTGCTGTTTTTTATTTCCACCGGAAATCAATCACGGCCAAATGAAAAGTCAGTGGTATGTGAAAACACTCACAGCACCTTTTCTTCTCTGGTTTAATACAGGAAAGCCGGTTCTTGTGTCAGAACCTTGCCTGCCCTTACAAATAATAAGAATGTGTGAAAGAAATTCTGTGTAGAAAATCACAACCTCAGGAACAATTATATTACAACTAAGAACATATGGAAATAAATAAATATGTCAGGAACAATCACTCTTTTGATGTTTATGGTGTAATGAAGAACGATATCGAGATTAAACATGTGAAATGTAATGAGAGCAGATCAATGTTTTAAAGGGATAGTTCATCCAAAAATATAAACTGTCACCATTTATTCGCATAATGCTCCAAACCTGTATGATATTAAATTCACCCAACTGGATATTTATTAAATAACAGGTATTCCTGTAGCTCAGCTGGTAGAGCATTGTGTTAGCACCGCAAAGGTTGTGGGTTCGATCCCAGGGAATACAAGTACTGATAAAAATGTATACCTTGAATTCACTGTAAGTCGCTTAAAGCGTCTGCCAAATGAATAAATGTAAATGTTTATAAATCAATGAATGTAACTAAACTCATTTTGTGTCCCAAAGAAGAACAATAAAAACAACAGTTTTGTAAATGATGACAAAATCTTTGTTTTAACAAAATCTTTAACCCTTAAGCCTTGTTTTATAGTTCAAAACGTTGTTAAACTTTACTAGTTATTTTACCACATGATGGTATTACAGCTATTTTTGTCAAGTTCTCACAAAGTTCTGTGGTTGTGGGAGGAGTGAAACCCAGGTGTAAGCAAGTTAAGTTCTCCAATCCCCCCGACACGCTCTTAGATACACACATTACACCTAGAGCAATTTAGCTAGTGCTATGGGCTGGAAAAAGCCATTTAATGTGTTTTAATGGGCTTTACATGCAAATTATGTTTCCGTAATTTCAATAATCCTGTAAATTTTCTTTATGATTTTCATTGTTCAATCAAGAAATGCAACAATAAAATATATGACATGTACAGTCACTCTTGCATGTGCTAATTTTCTTGATGCAAGCTAGTCATGGCAATAAAAAAATGGCAATAAAAACTATAAACCGTAAATGGGAGGAACCCTTTGTATACAATTTGATCTAAAACTGCACTTAGTGTCTATAAATATTCATAGGATGTTTATTTGTTTAACAGACTATAACATAAGGTTTACATTATAAGCAGAAATAAGTTTACATCACTGAGTCAGGAATGCTTATCTACACATCTGAAACGCTTTCAAGCTCAGCATGTGACCTACACACTAACATTATTCATCTGATGTACAAACCTCCCAATGTGACTCAAGCCTCTTGGATTGCTGACAATTGTGTGTAAACTATCACTGCCAGAGGTCCCTGCAAGCACTATTGAAAACTGTAACCCTGTATTGAATTATTTTAATTAGGTCCACAAGCCCAACATGTAATTGAAAATCTAAACAAACTGAAAGCCTATATTTAACCTTGTTGTTTCCATAAACATCACAGTTCCTATACTCTTAACAATTGATGTTGTTGATTACATATTTTATTTGACAAATGAATACTGTAGCTTTAAATATTGTATTTATAGTACATATTAAAGGCAGAAAAGTGAGCAGCCAAAAAGACTGAGATTATTTTAGACTAGCACATAAAATGGACATTTGACCTGCAGGTTTGGCATAACACTACACTAACACAATAAATTGTTGATAATGTTGTCATGGGGCACCTAAGCCTTGATTAAGTGCTTGGAAAATTTGTTTTGAATAATTGAACAAAATGGTGCTTTGAAGATGTTCTTAACACTTGCTTCAAATGTAAATGGTGCTTCGAAATGGGCTCCCTGGGAATACCAACTCAAAAATCCTCAACGTGAGACTGACTTACACGTTTGACAATAATTGCATCTTGGCCTGTTTGACTATTAAACTGCTGAACGATGGTGACCCAAAATCAATGCCTCAACATTTAAAGCATTTTAATTAAAGATCTGTTTGTTTGCTGTTTCTCATTTGAAATGACATTTAAAACCGTTTCAATGTAATACCAAGCGACACTCCATCACATTAAAAATTATTTAAAATGTTTATTATTTTTATTACTTTTATTATTTAAAATGTTATTCGCAAATATAACATGAATGCCTATCTGGAAATCAACTGGAGGCACATTCTTTATGAAACTACCTGTTTTTTCTGTGAAACTACATTGTATTGACAATTTAGATTCTGATTAGGTCTCTGCAGGTGAAATGCTTTCAGAGCAGAAGTGTCTCACCTTCTGATCTTTGCCACCGGACAGTATCTGCATTATATCTGTACTAGCTGCTCTGTCTGTGTTGTTGATGGGCTGGAAAAGCTTTATTCTGCCCACCCATAAAGATAATGGAATGGGGTGACAGTAGTCTCCGATGACATGCCCACAGACCGCCCACAGTCTGTTCACTCACAATCTGATGCATATTGCACACTGAAAAGTACAAAAAAACAAAGTGTTTACAGGGTTCCAGCTTTGTTTTGAGTCACTCAATATCTAGTTAAATATAATCCCTTGATTATATATTCTTTCATTTCTCAGGTGGCTCCAGGGAAACTGTTCCTGTAATACTGTAAATCACTATGGTTAGATATAAAAGATGATTTAACAAAGAGCCTCAGTAAGAGGTAACAAGTTAATATGATAAAAGACATTAATTAAGGAATTCCTCAAATGTCAAATGAAAAGACAATGGAAAACCTGTAGGGTTGGACATGCTTGAGAAGGGGTTAAACATTGAAAATAACTTTCCAAGTTACTATAACACAATAAAATATAAAAATACACTCAGTTATCAACTATTTTGAAGGCTTTGAGGACTTAAAGGATTACAACATCTTTCAAAAGGCTGAAAACTTTGAAAGACAGAACTATTCCAGCGATTCATTTATCAACCACTTGATGGGAAAAAAATAACCCAGAACATTTTGTCCGAGAGAAACAGGTTTCCTGAGGCATAATCTCTCATGCATTCACAAACACTCTTCTGCGTGTTTCCACAGCACGTTCCTTGTCCTGCCACTGTTTGTGTCCTTTGCAAAAAACCTAGTTGATGGATGAGGGTGAGAAAGGTGAACTATCGCTCAACCCGGATGAGACAGACTGCAACATCTCACGGCATTTTCCTTCTCACTGACGCCTCCGCTGTGTTTTGAGTACCGCTTTTGACAGTGACTGCACTGGTTAAAAATGACCTCCCTGTAACAGGAATTCAATACAGTGCTCCTCTTTTATTACGCCAACTCCCGGATAAAAATGTACCTCAGACTTCCCCTACATCATTTTTACACAACAGCATTAACTGCCTCTGATTCTACGTCTGGTTGATGCGGCATGTGTTTTCAGGAAACTTTGGGCAGCGTGCTAAATCCGATCTGGTTAACCTCATGGCCTCCGCGTAATTCCTCACATAATGAATGAGGATGAGCAGAATCGGAGATCTGGCAACTAAAACCTGCTTTGACAGCTGTGGAGCCATCACTGTGTCACTGGGCCTGTTTTCGCTCAGAAAGTCAGACGTTTTTAATGGGGATGATTGCAATAATTACATCCTGACATATTCCAGCAATTAAACATCACCAGCATGCAGCTGATTACTAATGAGGAAACTGATGGAGTGAGGTGGTTAGCTAAAGCTTTACACAACAGCGTGTTGGGCTGAAACTGGAAAATAAATCTAAAACTAATATATATTTATTATATTAGTAAATGCAAAATGGAAGGACAACAAATTATCTTTTTTTAGAAAAAGATAACGAAAGATGAGGGGCAGTTTTCTGTGCTCATAGCAGAGTGAGCTGCCGGCTTAGATTCTCCTCAAAGTTAGACAAAGAGATGGCAAGAAAGAAGAGAAGGAAGAGTGGAAAAAACCTGATGTTAAATTGAGGGAGGGAGAAAAGAAAGAAAGAACTCTATATTTAGGCAGCACTATTTGTCCCAGAGGAGGTAAATTTGGGTTTCACAGATGTACTTGTGATTTTAAAGCTATATAAATCGAACACATTCTCTGTAAAAATTACAGAACATATACAGAACTTTTTTTTTTATTTTAGACAACTCAGGTGTCCTCTGAGCATTTAATCTCTTAGGAATCTCTGCGATTGCTGCATATTTTTTTCAGAATGCTCATTCTTTATTTTGACCCTTGGCATATGAAGTGGTAAATATTTTGTTGTCCTGTCTGTTGCACCTTTATTATACATTTAGACTTATTTGCCATTTATCTGGGTAAAAGAACAGCTTTAGGTTGTTAATTAATCCCTTAATTAAATACATTCTCATGTAATTTTATCACATCCAAGTTATGTGTATGTCGGTTATGTGACGCATGCATTTAGAACGTGACCTTCTGTAACACCCGCATACAGCCAATAAACACTCCCATCTAAATAAAAACTGCAAATTCTATCCCATCATCAGATGTTTTTGGTTAATAGCTACCACAAGCATTGCTTTAGAAAACTAATTCTGTCCGAACAGCACTAAAAGGGCTTGATCTAAAATAAACAATTCCCAAATTAGATCCCTATGTTGTCTGCATCTTATGGTGTTTGTAGGTTAATATGATCTGGATCTAACAAACAGCGATGAGAACACAGCCGAGCATCTGAGCGAGTGGGTTCAAATCTGCACAGTTGTAACAAACAGGAGGAGTCACCCATGAGAATCTCCTTCACAATACAAACATGCTGAAGCTCAGCACAAAAGAAGAATGTTTTCTGCTTACTAAACCCGATGCAGAGAAGTCAATCTCTGGACCCTCTCGGGCAGGCCGCTGCGGTCCACTCCTGCTTAGTTTAACATTTGTCTGGCAGGCCGATGTTTTATTCATCTGGACAGGTTTGCAGCTGGATTAGTTGCTGCCGTGGCCTGTTTTCTCTCTGTCACAGTGATGTGCTGATGGCTTAATGATGCGACAGGTCTCTGGGAGGTGGCTGATGCATCTGGCGGCCGGTGACACCTGCCAAAAAGAGAATCTGCTGATGGGAAGAGAGCAGCTGCACAGCAGACGCAGTCTAATAAAATGCTGCTCTTTACTGGCCTCTGATTGGTCAGCACGTGACAGAGGTGATGAGGGAAACAGCTCTTTGTTTTAGCTAAATCACCAGATGGGAAGCTGAGGTGACCAAATTGATGTGTTTTGCTATTCCTGTCACCTCTCTACATTTATCTAGTTAAGTCAAAGGCATTGAGACTCATCCACTGTTTTCTCTGGTACTAAATATGAAACTGAGTTTCTGAACTTTGCACACAACATGTTGTTATTTTTTATTTATTAGTAATGGTGATTGCTTGGTGATTCTTATTAGATCACTATTCTTATTAGTCATACTTATTAACACCCAAGCAATGCTCTTACAAAGCCCAACAAACACAAAATGTTCTAGCAACCCTCCAGAACACCCTACAGCAACCACCAAAAACACCCTTTAGCAACTGCCTATTAGTGCCCTAGCAACCACCCAGAACACCCTATAGCACCCACACAACCACATAGCAAAGCCTACCAGACAAATAAAGGGTTGTTTCCTCTAGAAACAACAGTACTAAGGTTCTCTGTGGGGCCCCAGAGGTCCCTGGGGAGCCCAAGGCAGATGTTGTCACCACAATGTCATAGGGACTCACTGTACTGTACAGAGGCAAACCAACACTGCAAGCACCACTCAGATCTACTTTACGTTTACAATGACAACGGCAGCCTCTGTACGCCTGTATATCAAATGAAATGAATATAGGTCACTGAGTGAACCACAAGACTCGCCCACCTAGAGAAGTATTTTAGCCAAACCTGGTGTAATGTGGCTTCACAAATGCAGAATGATGGCAGATGGAATTTGCTTGGGCTAGACTTCACTACTACAGAGAGGCCTGTCATATTTAATAGCAGACTTTTCTCGTGACAGTTTATATTAGCATTCTGTGGTTACTGAATGTTTCATATCTGCTCTTCCTTTAAGATGAGCTTTACATGAAATATCATCAGCAAATTCTACTGGAAAATGGGGTCAGCACCTCAGAGAGGATCTTCATAAAATCCAAGGCAGAAAAAATGCTGTATAATGAGAAAACTATTTAAAAGTGCCAAAGAAAATGAGAGAGAAAGACAGAGAGAAAGAAAGAGAGAGAGTATGTGTGAAATGTTCAGACTTTTAGTTCAGATCAGTAGGACAAAATCCTAAGAAAAATGTTTGGGAGTCAAAAATCTGCCTTATTAGTCTGAGCTAAGTGCAGCAGTTCTGAGTGTTAACAACTGAAGAATGGAACAAGAACTCTTTGCCCAAAATTCACAAAATAATTTGTCTAAAATTGGCGTATGTTAGTTGTATGTTAGTTCTGCAAACAGTGGGCAGTAGCTAATACAGTGATTGGAAAAGTTCAAAAAACAGCTTTAAAAATGATTATTTTTCTCCCTACACAGAGCGTTCAACACATACTGCTCTATCAAAACACAATCTAACAGTTCCCAATTTTTAATTACACAAATAATAATACTAAAAAGCACTAAATTAAGAGCATGTGTGGTACTCCTGAGGCAGTTAGTTATGGTGTTATAATTGTAATAAAGAAATAAATGTTATTTCTCTGATTTTGATGCAACTTTTTAGACATCCAATATTTGTGTAGAATACAAATACAAGCATAAAATCATCATCATAAAACAGATAACTCTTATTTCAAAGCAATTTTGAAATTAATTTAAAGATATATGACCACCATGTCTATATATTTGGTTGTACAATCACATATTGTCTTTTATCTTACTGCCGTTGCCATGGTTTTATAAAAGCAACTAATTTGGGGGTTATATTCGGGTTTGACTTGTTTCTAATAATACACTTATCTGTGGTAAAATCACTGTAAAGTTTACATTCAGCAGATGCTTTTACATTTTTTCATAGTCCATTTTATCAATTTAGCATTTCCTGGGAATTAAACCCATGACCCTGTCGTTGCTAGCAACACGCTCTACCAGCGTGCCCGCAAGAGTTATTGGAAAACATGCCCCTTGTGGCTTATTGCTTTATTTTGAATGCTAAAGAAAAAATTATTACATTAACAAGCGGTACCTAAGCCATTTGGCACTATCACAAGAGAAAACACAGCGGCGCATTCTCTCTGGCCCTGTCACAGTTATTCATTTTATGTCTACTTAATAAGCTCCATGAAATACAATACAAAGTGCTGAAATCTTCGTTTGCTACAGAGGACAGAGAATAAATGCTGCCAGCTGTCCAGAATACAGCAGCGTGGCCCTGCCTGCGAGTCAGCAGTACTAAATGTGTGTTTGAGAAAAAAAGAGATATGAATATGAATGAGGAGCTGTTTTCTTTCAGCATCCCCCCGCTGAGCTTAAACAATGTTTGCCTATTGAGAAAGTCAGACAGGTGCATATTAATATGGTCACAAACGCAGCATCTGCAACTTTGACTCTCTGTAGGCAGCCCAGCACATTAAATTGCATATTTATGGCTCCTTAGAATTTCTCAAGTGACTTTTACGCCAAGGGAGGGAAGAGAGCTCAGCCAAAATAAACTCTTTGCTAGAGATAGAGGCGCTTCAATTACTGACAGCAATGTCTTGTGTTGTGATAATATTGTGTATATACATACATGCTGTAAGAAATGTAAATGGTTGAACTGTTACCTTACAGGGCTATTTATAACTGATCTGACCCTTAAACATGACTTGCCATTGATGTAACACATGTAAAACATGTTATTTTAGAGTACAGTATGTTATGTGTGTTATTAGGCACGTTACATTGCCAAAACATTTATGACAGTGTAGCCACATATCCATATGTGCCAAATGGGATGCTATGAAATAAATCATTATGATTAAAACATAATTATAATAACAGAAGGTTCGGGCTTAACCTTGCAAGCCACTATAGTCATCTTGAATATTAGTACTACAAACACCCGCAGGCTTCGTACCTGGAGCCAGCTGTATGACAGCTTCTCTGGGCTCATCCACGTCTCTCATGTGCACGAAGCTGCCAGCGTGTTGTGTAACGCGGTTGCCCTGGAGCTGTGAGCAAATCTCCGAGTCGCTGCTGTTTTCACGGCCGACTGGCCGCATCCGCAGCTGTAATCACACAACACATATGCAAAGCTCAGAGGCTCAGCAACGCGCCAGTTCCCTCTAACGCAAGGAAACGGAGCACACGGACGAAACCGAGCTATTTATTCCGACCCACAGCGATTGTTTTGAGAAATGAACGATGTCATGCTCTCCGAGATTTCATCGCGTTTTCTTATGAAATACTGACATTTTGTAGAGACATCTTCTTTACATACTGTAGAGACAGCTGAAAGAGAAGACTAAAGGTCTGAGCTGTGGGGGGAACCGCGAAAAGTGTTCACGGCACATTGTGAGAGCACCTCTCTCATTCTTTGTGTATCCCATTGAATTCTCACCAGATCACCTGGTGCATTCTCACACAGATGAAAGCTCTTCCAGTGGGTGTTTATACGCGCTCTTTACGATGACGAATGGTTCTGTGGAGCTCATATCCACAGGCTGCACGATCAATCGATAAGAAGTCCTGCAGTTCCAAAGCCATCAATCTCAACTCAGTGTGTGACTTAAATCAACAAATTGGCTTTGATTCCAGGAGGTTAAATGCTGATGTGGGAGACTCAGCGTGTCTCTTTAAACAAACGTCTGCGGGAAGAGAGAAAGAAGCTTCAACAGAGAGTCGAAGTGTCTCAGCGAGACACGAACAAACAAATAACAGCAACAGCTATTATATTTCGTAAATAATAATTTGGCCCAGAAGGACGTGTGTTTGGTTTGAAAGTTGCTTATATTGCAAAGAGGTTGGAGACAAACCTGAGAGTTCTTTTATAAACTAGATATTAAAGCAATGAGTCATAGAACCTTGATCACATTCAAAAAGTTAAGAAAAAGGAAATACATCGGTGATATACTGTGTGCAAAATAACGTTACCTATATCAAAAGTCCCATATTTTATACTTTTTTCTACCCCCCATAATATTATATATGACTTCTAATCTATCCTGTGCCTCATATCTGAGATTATTTCATTCTAAGTCTTTCCCTTAATAGTTCTTCTATTAAGTTCTTCTAAACTTTGTTCCATTAAGTGTTATCCTTTCCACTAATTCACAGGTGTCAAATCCAGTCCCAAATCCAGTCCAATGTCCTACAGAGTTTATTCAGCCATAATCAAACACACCTGAACCGGCTATAAAATGTTTTAAGGATAACTTAAATGTTGTAGGCAAGTGTTTTGGAGCCTTAAATTGTGTTATGTGTTTTTAATTTTAATTATTTGAGAATAATACATTATATGGATTATAAACAACAGGGTTTAAATCCTTTTGACATACACTGAAGGCAATGTGCAGTCTATAATGATTGCTCTAATAAAGGTCTCACAGAAGTAAGATTAGCCTCTAGAATCAACTTTATTAAAGATATAAATTGTCAGGGCTATAGCCCTATTGCAGCACTCTGGCATACAATGTGGGAGCATCACAAGGTAATCTGAGGTAATCTATTCCTGACTTGTGGTCCCTTCCTGATCCCATCTAATGCTTATCTGCCATTACCTGTCTCTCCTTTATTTTTATTTTTTTACCAATAATGGAAAAAATGCCCCTAAAAGACCTCTAAAAAGACTGTGTTGATGCACTGACAACAGTACATCAACTCTAATAAATGATATTGCACAACGTGTTGATTTTTGCGCTGTGATTGTATGATTCTGTGTCAGGCTTCAGTAATAGCACAGCTCAAAAACTGCTTTACATAAGCCGTTCCTGACAGGTAACCATGAAGCTTCCTGTCTCTTGAAACTTGCCCATTTAAAAATGAACCTTCCCCTGAATGTTAATACCACACGCTGGTGGAATACACAAACACCCTATCTAGCCCACAGCCTGGCACACTCAATCCCCGATGAATTTCCATACGTACAGCCAGAAGGCTAGACCTTAGGTTTCTGTGGACGAGACCTCTTCTATACACACATAAACACACATACTCACCTTTGATCTGGTTTTTGCACTGGAATATAGTGGTGGCCGGACTCACATACCTTCGGGTGCCCACAGAACACAGAGCCTGTTATTACCTGCCAGTTGTTTAAAAGTGAAGAATTTCCTTATTTTCACATAGGCCACTTTCACAGCACACTGGGACCCCTGGTTAGCAAGTAGACCGAGGGGCAATCATTTCCCTTCGAGCTGGAGGTGATACATATCCTCTGTCACAATAAATCATTTAAAAACCTCATGTAGATCTATCAGGGTCTCTGCTTATTGCTTCGGCCTAATGCCAGTATACAGTCACTCCACGATGGAGTGGTTGGTTTAAATCTTGCCGCCACCAAACCTCATCTGTAAGGGAACAAGAACGCAGAAAGCCGTTAAGAGAGACTTACAGACGCTTAGCTGCATTCATTATCTTAAGACAAATTAAAGTGGCTGTGGGTTGGGATAGTGCATTAAGGATTTATGGTTTCAGCACAATGTTCCAGGGAATTTTCTCCTTCCTGTCACAGGGGGAAAAAGAAAAGCACAACAAAATCGAAAGACTTGGACACAATTCAACGCACAAGCCTCTTTTTCAAAAACTGCAATGGGTTGAGTAGATTTACACAGAAATTAAGAAGTTTCACACCAGCCAAAAAGGACCTTAGCTTGAAGTCATAAAAGAGCGTACAAAACAAGCTCTGAAAAAGTACCATGTAAGAATACCTTGCTTTGAAATAAGTGAATATAGGGGATGGAAAAGGGCTTTAGGAAATGTTGGGTTAAGCAAGTGAAATGCTATTCAACAAGTGAATCGCTTGTGAAATTTCAAAACCTAGTGGGAAATCGTCGCTTGGGAGAATTCTTAAAAAAAAGGGATTCAAGGTTGTTTTCTGGGTTTCTAAAAGCTTGGAAATGTATCTCAATCTAAAAATTTATGTGAAGAAGCTCAATGCAGTCTTGAGTGTACAGTGCTTTCATAGGTATGCCTCAACAGACTTTTTCTACCATTGCCTTTTAAGGAAATTGGTCAAAATTGTGGAATTATGGTTAAAAATGTACTTTTAGGTTTACAGAATAGGGGTGTTATTGCAAGTCTAATCCTGAAAAAATGGGAATCTGTTTTCAACTCACAAGACTAAAAATAAACTTTTCCAAACAGGAGATAGATGTTTAAAAATCCTGTCAAGTGTAACACTTTCTGACTGATTTAAGATAACAGTGGCTAGTATTTCATGACAGTTAGATCCAAAACAATTGATATGTTAGTGTGAGGCACAAGCCTGGGACATCATTGTACAAGAAAAATGAACCAACTGCAAGACAAGAGAAGGATTTAATTAAACTCAGAAGATTGTATATTGTAGAACATAATTCTGTGTCTTGAGTTGTTTTGCCACAATAGCACAGTTGATGTTTATCACTCTTTGAGCTACAGTAAAACTGACTGTTAACAGCCACGGCTGACTCATTTTGTTAGTGTGGCTAAGTATGAAATACAAGCACTTTCAATAAGCGGTTAATTAGCATTGGAAAAGGAAGAAGCTTAACTGCATAAATAATTAAAAGAACAGGCTTAATAAGAGTTTGCCGGGTTTTACAATAAATGGATTGTAGCTCTTGCCACTAAACCAGAACAGTGGGCAAGGTGCATGGGAAAAAATAGAACATTTTGTAGGTAATAATGATTCAGACCTTTCCCTCAGCCTTCTGCATGTGCCGGCCCGACGGGATTCACAGCAGCTGTAATTAGATGATGTTAGCTTCTGTGTCACTGCCTGGGTTAATGAGTACCTTTATTTACCATTAATATGGCTACCCATTCTCAGCCCAGAGGCTAACACTGCACATTTAGCTAATTACAGAACCCTCTAATACACACCTTGACCCAAAACAAGCATCACTCATTTGGTTATGTAATTTAGTGGCTTTTAAAGAAATTTCTTTACGGGTTGAACCTACTGCGTGTAATATTGGATTCTCATGGACAAAAATACAAAAAAACTTGACTGGCATTTTTAGTGTTTTGCTATATAAAGGTCTGACACATCTTAAACTGAGCACCACGTTAGTTTATGTTAGCATGGTATATGCCTTTGACTCAAACTTGTGATGTTCTTAGCTGAATAAAACCTAAATGAACAAACGAGTCAGTGTTTAGCGAACAACATGGCCTCCTGACATCACAATGTGACACATCACAATCTGATTTAACAGGGTTTTTTTTACAGAATTTAGCAAAATACATTTAAAAAAAAAAAAATCAAACCTGTATAACAAAAATATAGGATAATGATAATATTATTTACTTTTACAAACAACAGTGAGAGAATAAACTCATGTTTAGTTTTGAAAGTGCTAGATATCATGAAATCAGGGGCTGCGTCATATCTATGGACACCGGTATTCCTCCCCCCTCCCTGGCAGGCCACTAGAAAGGCATAATGAGAGGAATTGTACTATCACCAAAAAGATTCTCTGTATCACATAAAATATTATGAAAACATTAAGAGTGTAGTGATACAGATCACTATTTAATGTGATTTTGTATTTTCCATTCCCCACAATTAACTGCAGGAGGTAGAAGCAGCAACTTCTCACCCCATTAACCCTCAAAAGATAATAGATTAACCCTCAAAAGATAATTTGAATCATCAATCATCAAGCCAAATTTGTTCTCTACAAAATTTATAAAGGTCCATAATAGTCTTGCCTAGCTGAAGGTTTAAAGTTTAGTCTATTTTACAGCTTAATTTGAGCGAGAACTGCCGACTTACACAGAAAGAGACTTTCTGAACAGCCTCACGAATCATTCTGTCAACCAAGTACCTTGTAAACACAGCTTGTTTTCAGGCTTAAACAACATTTTCAATGCAGACTTAAAATACACTGTGTGCCATTGCTCCTGGAAGTTTCACTAGTGCATCACACTGTCAGTGGTTCCTGGGCATGTTGTCTGAGGCTAAGACTAACAGCTCCATAACTTATGTATTCTTAAGGATGTCGTTGTATGTGCTGGACACGCAGTTGGAGTCTGAATAGAATATTCCATATTCCAGAATATTCCCACTTTATTAGATCCACCTGATGATTGCGGTCTTGTGCAAACATCTAATCAGCCAATCATGTGGCAGCAACCCAATGCATTTAGGCATGTAGACAGGGAATCTCGTGAGGTTCAAACCTAATAGGGAAAGAAAGGTGATTAAAAGACAGGCTGGTTTGAGTATTTCAGAAACAGCCAATGGACTTTTCATGCACAACCATCTGGGTTTACAGTGAATGGTCTGAAAAGGAGAAAAAACATCATAAGAGTGTCATAACATTTCTTGTTGAGGACAGAGGTTAGAGAAAGATCACCTTACTGGTTTCCAGCTCATAGAAAGGCAACAGAAACTCAAATGACCACTCATTACAAGCAAAGTATGCACAAAATCATCTCTGAACACATAAGACATTGAACCTCAAAGAAGATGGGATATTGCAGCAGAAAACAACACCAGGTGCCACTTCTGATAAATCTAATAAACTGAATGGTGAGGTTATGAGTATATATAATGGCTCCTTTCAGTCAGTGGGGAAATATCTACATTATAAGTTTCACTTTCAGCCACCGGGGGGATTAAATTAATGAAAATTTCTTCACCCCTCTCCAAGTTACATTCCCAAATTATTAGAGAAGAGATGGAAAGAGCATAATTAAATACAGTTCTGAATAACAAAGATCCGTGTTGCGTCAAAAGATAATCTAGTTCCTCATCTTGGTGAAAATAAAAGAAAATTGCTAGACCAATTAATTTTTACATTATCATAAAGTGGATCCTGAATTGTAGCTGATCAATGCAATATGGCTGTTGTTCATTGTCCTCTTTGTTGTTCTTTGATGTTTTGTATGGCTTTATACACCAATCAATCCCTTGCCTTAAATAAAAAAAAACATGCATTAATCAGCAAGGTTATTCTCAGCTAGCTGATGACTTGTATGGACTTATTGGGTAGATAAAAATAATTACCAGCCATTGATTTGAAATTCTTTTCTAATGTTCATTATATCCCAGACTGACATAATGGGATTCTGTAAATGCCATCAGTAGAGTCATTTGTGTTGGGCTGCCACAAAAGGAGGCTGCGTGATTGGCAGAGAGGAAAATCATTATATTGAAGTCATACATTAATAATCCTCCTACATTATCCGAAGATACGAAGACTGTCAGTGGCTCCTATCACATCAAATTAAAATGGATCCATGCTGGATGCAAGCGGACAGACAGTGCCCACCCATTACCTGAAAAACAATTCTATGTATGTGAATGACTTTGTGCAAACCAGAAAAGAGCTATTGATCACATACAGCCTCCCTGTGTCTTTGTGGCCTCCATGTTCTATACCAAGTCTTATGGCTGCTTTGTTGTTTAAATATATTTTAAGCTTCAGTGTTAAACAAATAATGTTAAAAGCTTAGAGCACACAGATAATTGCATTATAGAAGAGACTGTACATTTTGAGGAAATATGTATCTTGAGGCCATATGTATGTACAGTAAGGAGGGATGGGAAAAAGTAGCTCACACGGGACCTCAGCCTGCAAAAAAATCCAAAGATTTACGATGAATTTAAGCGCCAATCATTTGCAAAGCTCTACACGCCCCATATGCCAACATTTTGGCTATTTAATTATGATTGTAGCTGCCAATAAGCATCTCGTTTTATTTAACAGATATTCTGCAATTTAAGGGTAAATCTGCAGAAAACTAATGAGTATTTAGAGTCCAACACATTCATTTGTTTATTTGCACTTTTGATTTTAGGCTATCTGGTCAGCTGCCAAAAATGTATATTTTTGAACACTCCAACATCTGCCACTGATTAGAAAACAAGTAGTTGAGTCAACAGACAAAAAATTAAATGTTTTAATATAAAATTTTAAATTAAATGCTTTTATTAAAGCTGTGTTAGGTGGCTATATAAATGTGTTGCATAGTCTCTATGTTGTGCAGTCTCTACTATTAACAATGTGGAGACATATATAATAATGTTGTGAAATGTTGTAAATGAAGAAACACATTTGATTCTAGTGATCCAAAATATAAATTGCTATATATTGCAACTGCAAATGTACATATTCATCAGGATGAATCAGCTGCAATGTACACAAACATCTAGCCTGTATTTTTTAATTAATCTTATGTGTCACTAAACAATGTTATGCTGACTGAAAAAAAAAATGTTCAGTGAAGCTGACAAAACACATTTTTCACTCCAATAAATTAAGTTCACAAAGTTACATGGGCTTTGAATAATGCAAACAAGAAAAGATGTAGAAAAACTGACAAAAGTTAAAGCCTATTTTTTTGAATGATTGAAATTTTATAATGAACAGCAATTTGTGAATGCCACAGAATTTACACTGTTCGGTGAGCTCAACCTTTTAATGGCTTAATTATAACAGCTGAGATAAGAGGATATGTTCAACAATTACATACATCACCTCTAAATGTTTAGGTGAAGTGAGAATAAACGGCATTAAGGAGAGCTGAAGATGTAAACTTTAATACCATATTTGAGTCAAATGCCTGCCAGCGAGAGATTTATTCTGAATGAGCAATCAGGACTCACCTGAGTAATTTGCTCAATGCTTTATTAAATACATCATTTGCATGTGCCTCTTTTGCCAAGTCAGTTCCCTGTGGAGACTTCATATTGCATCTTAATTAGATTTAAGTTTGAACCAATCTCTGTGCAAAAGAACAAAACAGGTGCAAACCTCTTCAGATCTATTAAGAAATGTTATTGCTCACAAGCTGCTTTATGTTTAACTTCATTTAATTCTGCTAAAGAATCTTAGGAGAAACATCTAAGACAGGTACAAATAAGACACTTCTGGACATCACATTATAGAGCTATAATTTGATAACTGTGTATAGCTCAGCTTAAATAATTTGATCTTGGAAGTATTTGGTCAGAAATGTTTGAGTTTATATGTCTTTTGTTTGCAGACTTTGGTATTTTGACAAATTTGAGCATAGTATGAGCTATTGTTGAGATGAAATGCTAGCAAAGACACTTATGAGTAGATTACTTATGTCTACTCATTGGTGTCTAGGCGAAACCTTTGAGATATCTCACAAATGATCACAAAAAAACGTGTGCTCACCCACTGATCCCAGAACAGGCGGCTAGGACCCTGCCTGTATCGATTTCCTGTAAAGCAGCATTTGAGCCTGTGGTTCTCTGGGACATGAGGAGTGGAAGTGTCGTCTGTAGCTTCTATGTAGGCTCTGATGTGGTTCAGTCTCCAAGGTGCACAACAGCTCTGGGGATTCAAACCTAATTATGACTGCCTCACACCAGGAACCTATTGCAGTCTTTTGCTGTGGGCAGTCACAAAACCAGGCTAGCTTACAGACCTCAACAAACATATCATTGTGTGAGAAGATCTACGGCTGAGAAAACCATCTTGTCTGTGCAAACATGCCAGTTATAATTTAGTAATTTTTATTTGTCTACTAAAATCCATCTAGGAATGGCTAATTGAATGTTTACAGAGTATTAAGAGGGATCCAGCCCAGTTCTCACTGATACTGAATGGAACTGAACGCTGCATGCTAATAAGCACAAGTGTCTGTTCTATGACACAGATGTGATGGGATGGATTTTTTTAGCTCAGAGGAGGAAATCTGAATAGACTGTAATATCATAAAAAGCTAAAAAAAGGAAGCAACTATGTTTTCTACAAGAAAAGCTGTGCCACTCCCTATAGTCACTCTACTGAGACGTTCTGTCATGTCTACTAAAAACTGGAAGAAACTGGTTATCATTAGCAAGGTTCTTCAATACGCCGTGGGTTTGCCACTGGCAATATACCTGCAGAATTGAGTGGGGTATTTTTGGTCTGTGACCAAATAGAAAGAGAGAATGGAAAACATTTTTTATCTGGTACACAGTAATCGAGTCATTTGAGTTAGCTGATATATATAACAGAACCGAAGGCTCCAGAGTGTTGTACACTGCATCATTGAATGAAGCAGGGCCACCATCGTCCAATTGCATCTGGGCTGCTTTAGTGATCGACACAATTTTCATCCCCTGCACCAATCAGTTAAGGATCAGGCCAGGCCGCCCAAACCTTGGTCTAAATTGCCTATTAATTTTACTCGGTGCTGACTTACTGTGTGGGGGGGTGTATTTTTATCAGCAGGTTGTAATTTAAAAAATGTAGCACCGAAAGGATTAGAATTAGCTTGACTTTGCCAAATGTGCTGTCAAACCTAAATGAAGCGATAGTTTATTCCCCCTCCACCAGTTAAACAACACGTGCAAGGCTTCAAACCAGTTACTATTACCTGATAGTTCCCCCTTCTTTAAACACTGAGCAGAAAGTTAAACCATTTATAATACTTGGTAACGTTTTAAGTAGCATGGCCTCATTATGGACGAGAATTCTGTCCGGCAAAAGCACTTCTGTCGGAGCCCATTTCTTATTACAAAACATGCTCCCCTGTAGACAAGGAGTTTCTGTATCTTTTATATGGTTGAGATGTTGTTTCAAATAAAGCTGAAGTGACATTTGTGCAGTACCTGTTAGATAGTGAATATTAATGAGGCAGCTCTCGGTGTAGCAAGGCATCGACTTCTCAGTCTAAACGCTGCTACATGTTCACGATGAATTTTTCTACAGAGCAGGAGAGAAAATCAGAGTCCAGCATTACTAATGCATCTACTGTAAGATGGACAAAGAGAATTTCTAACACTGATCTGCTTCAGTCGTTCAGCAAACGCAGAAATGTGGGAAAGGTTCCACCTCAAATGGAGTATGAGAGGAAAGCCGTCACTCTGACAACACCTTTGCCTAAGCACGCATAAAATAGCAGTTTTTACAGCTAACAAACAAACAGAGTGGAGTGTTCCCGTAGCTCAACTGGTAGAGCATTGCGTTAGCAGCGCAAAGGTTGTGGGTTCAATCCCAGGGAACACGTACTGATAAAATGTATACCTTCAATAAACACTGTAAGTTGCTTTGGATAAAAACACCTGACAAATTAATAAATATAATTTACAACAAATAGCAGGACATTTTGAAAGTGATTTACATCAAGATTCACAGAATCAAAGTAAAATTTCTTATGTATTCCAAATTTCCATCCTGTTTTTAAGGTGAAGTGTTTAACTTTTGTGCCACTGCGGTTACCAAACAGAATTGCAAAAATAACAACTGTTTTCAGAAATGTTTTTTGAACACTTTCTCACCTGCCATTGGTCAGACAAATGGATTGTACCACCCAAATTCACACCGCTGGTTGATGTTGCTGATGTTGCACAAAAACACTTAACAAACCAACATTACAGACAAAGCACCACTTGAAACACCACTTCATTGTTACTGACTAGGAAATTCAACCTATTAATGCCACAATTAAATAAACAAATGCAAATAAATGCTTCATAATAATAATAATATGTGTCTATTTAATGACACAGAGATGATATACAGTTGATCACAGAATGAAAAATGTATAGGAAATATTAAAAATGATAAGAGACCAGGATGGGCACATTTATATAAAGGTAAGACCACTTTCCAGGCAAGCCTTAAATTTTCTCTTAAAAGGCAGCATTGCAAGCTGGAACAGCAAACATGTTTTCTGAAAAGACATGACTGCGGTAATGGCCCTATGGGTCACTCTATCTTGATGCCTAGCAACCAGTGTTTGGGCACATCCAATTTCCTTTTTGATGAATGCAGGTTTACAACAGAGTCTTTGCTGGGTTAAAAAGGTGGTAAAACTCAACCTAAACTGAGATCAGTCACCTTAAAACCAAGGTTCACCCATTGGAGGAAATTACTGCAGCATTATGTGCTGAAATAATCAATCTCCCTCAATCACAAAACCATCCCAACTCTTCCATTGACGTGGTAGCACATATGATCCAAAACAATATGCACTGGTGCTTTTGTGGCTTTCTAGGGCCATAGTTAGAAGGGTCCCAGACTGTATACTGCTTTGGGCCACTAACATCAATACTACTTGAATCATTGTGTGCCTGAGAATAGTTTCTACTTTTCACACCTATGGGCCACATTCACCCTGTGAGCCTTAAGGATTGACAACTGTATTTCCTCAAAGGTGTGAGTCCCCAAATGTCCTATTCACACACCATCTTACAGCCACAGCTGGAATACTGTCAGTATGGAATGCTATCCGTAACTGTGATGATAGACAAATATTAAAGACGCGGTTACACTGTGATGCATAGAAACGCCTGTAGAATGAGCAACATAAATTTGTGATGTCGGAGGACTGACTGTATATTCCAAAACAATTCACAAAGCACAGTGGTGGGCCTTCATCTTTGTGTATTTCATCAACACGGTGACAGAGAGGAACGCATGATGTGACCGGCTACTGGTTGTCCAGCACGGTTGCATTCACACAACAAGGTTTCGCTAAGAATGAGGTTGTGAGGTTGTGAGAAATTTACAGGTTTGAATTTGGTTGTCACTCTTGTAAATAACCAAACCAAACTATGTGTGAATGCAACCATGTGGACTAATGGACCGTTTTCTGGTGCTGTGTGAATGAGGCCATAGCTGCAGCCCTGAGGTGACCTGAGTTTGTATGTTTTTGCAATTCCCTCCCCAATCCAAACAAATAGTAAAAAAAATCAGCAGTATTCTACAATTTACTACTTACAGTTCTATAGTACAACGTTCGTGTGAGATCTACATTCATAGTAACTCGGTCCTTTCTATTTCTCACATTTGACTGAACAAGCGACGTTATGACAGTGCTGTCCCAATAGCCACATGTACAAAACTGGCAAAGAGGTCAATTGGCATAAAGATGCATCCCCTTTGTAGAGCTGATAACCAATGAAACCAACATCACAGTAGAAACAGTGCTGTACACACTGAAGGAATATCAGCCATGCTAAAATTTAGCACATCTTCACTCATGTAAAATTCCTTAAATATTTTTCGTACAACAGTTCAGAAAAAAAAAAAATCACACTGATAACACTGAAATCACTGTTTCCGAAATAAACATGTCTTAGAATTCTGTTTCCTCCTTGTTTCATGCAAAAATATACACAATTTTCTCAGATATTTTCTGTTCTTATACTGCACAAACACGTCCTGTGTCATCTGTATTTAGATGGGCTAATTTCACAGCAGATTTGAGGTGGATAGCTAGATTAATGTAGCACAGAAAAGCAGAGAGGTTGATGTGACCCAAGCGGCTGTTCTGGGGCAACCACCTACAGCTCTCATGAAATGGATGAGAGACTGGCTGTAAACCTATTTCACGGGCAACTTTAACAGCCTACTTGGGTCTTCTAAAAACACACCTACTGCTAAATGTATTTCTTTATTTTCCATAAAGTTTCCCATAAGATGAAACAGCTCCTGCATGAAATTGAACATTCTGATGCTCCTGATACGATCCCTGAATTTGCATTTGTGTCTGTCCATTAAAGGCTATTTTTTTAAATGAGATTTTGGAATATCAAAGCCCATCCTGTGATTAAATTTCATCATTTGGTGATTATCAAAGAAACCTTTTGATCTGCAAACTACAAACACAATATGTGTGTTAAAATTTATAAAGCGCATCTGAACCCATTTCAGGGATGTCATTTGTTTTTGTGACTGTTCATAATGCGCAAATTATGTTTTTCAGATTTAAACTTTAGCACTGACCTATGAAAATGATGAAATCATGGTTTATTCAACAGCTTAGCCAATGTTCAGTGTTTCTACACTGCCTGGCCAAGAAAAGGTTGCCATTTAGATTAAAATAAGCAAACACCTACAAAGCCCTGCAAATGGATCATTACTGCTAATTAATTGTTTCAACTGGCAACAACCCCACTCTGATCATGAAAAAGATGCTACTGTCCTTCAAATGACAAATTATTATCCTCTGTCAAGCAAAGAAAACAACTAAGGAGATTGTTCAATATTGCATTTAGTCTGTCATTTAGGATGTGCAGTAGAAAACCACATATGAATGTAGTGTGAATCTGGTTTCATGTGTTGCTGTCCTTCCAACTGCAATACAAAAAAAACTGAACAAAGCCAATGTTATACCCCTTTATTAAAGAAAAAAAATGTAGTTTTTTCTGAATAAATCTATTTGAATGCAGAATAAATGCAGAATAAATCTGTTTGTAATTATTTCAAGTATTGCTAAAAGAACTTAAAATAGTGTGTGTCCTTATTAATTTACTAACTTAATCAATTTACAGTCTTGTCTTGGCTTGATAACAGTTGTTACCTTATGATCCCACCAAACAGCATAACTGGTCTAAGACTGTATGTGGGTGGATGAATGTTTTTTTTTATTATCTCTAAATAATATACATACTTATACTTTATGCAAACTAAAGCACCTGGAGCAGAATTCTTAATGCTAACCATTTTGTTTTGTGCGGCCGAGGATTGTGTAGGACCGAGTCAAAGATCTAACAGCTGAGAACCTGTTGCTGAGCAGATAACCTCTGAATACACTTTTCTGTCAATCATTGTTTTATTTCATATAACACTGTGCCACACCACACGCAACATTTTGATGCAATGTTTCAGTTCAACAGAGCAGATGATGTAACATCTCTTGGGTTTAGAACCTCTCTAGCTCACCACCACTGTGATTCTGCGCTTCAAAACTTGAATTGTTTCAAAAACTGAATTCTAGTTTTCATTTTTGGTTCAGAGAGGCAGTAAAAGAGAGAAAGAACCGTATAGAATACATAATAGATAAACACGCTACATAAACATTATCAAGTGTTTCACAGTCCTACAAACATTTAGAAAATTCCTAAAAAAGAAAAAAGAGGGAAGAGAGAGAGAGAGAGAGAGAGAGAGAAGGAGGGATGGAAATAGAGAACAAGATTAATCAAGACCCTGTGGGGAGAATATGTGAAATGCTGTCCAGCCATGCACAGAAATATCATTCTGAAAAAGGTCATTAAGCAGCAACTTGGGCAAATTGAAAGCACACAGATTGTCGTGTCATAAATAAAGTCTTGTCATTTCCACCTGCCAGCGAGCATGCAGAAAATTCCACCCTGACATTATCTGTGTCACCTGGTCATTACTCTTAATACCAGCGGCTGTTCTGCAATGCAAACACAATCCCCCATCGCCAGAATCCAATACCCGCGTTTTCCACCGCCGCTGTCAAAAATGATATGAAATATTAAGAGTCCTCACAAAACGCCCCCTTCCAGAAATTCAAAATCAATGTAACCTTTTCAGTGTTGAATAATGAAGCTGAGGAACAAAACTGCAAAACGCTGACAATGTCGTAAAGCAAACTGCGGTAATTACATGATTAATATCACATAGAGAATATCAATGGCATGGGGAGATGGCAACAGGCACCTACACTGTTACAGGACATTAAATATTAAATCATTTCCATGGAAATGGCACAGATAATCCGATTTTATTTATGCACAGACAGCGCTGGTGTGTCGGCCCATCTGTTCTACAATTACAACTATTAACTATAAATAGGACTTCCTATAATATTTTTACTAAACCCAGAACATCATTCACACTACTGGTCAAAAGTTTAGGATCACTTGCCTGAAATGTTTCTTATGATAAAATGTTTCTTATAGGCAGTTTCTTAAATGTTTGAAATTAGTTTTTTGACATTAATATAATTACTCCAACATTAATTTCTATCATTAGAAAACCGCAATTTTATTAAATGGATGACAGACTGAATTAGGAGAAAAAGCAGCTATTAAGAGCCCAGCATAGATGGGAACTTCTTTATTACCATTTAAAAACTATCACAGGGTGATTCCTCAAAAAACTAGATGGTAAAATGCAACATTTTTGCAAATTTTAAGCAATGTGTGGCTACATTAAATATGCTAAAATATAACATGGCTTGTTTTTTGGAATTTTCAACATAATTCCCACAACTACCTTTGTGTTATCTGACAGTTTTAGTGAGTTTACTATTATTCAAAAATGTGGAAAAAAATACCTACACTGATCTGTAGTGTACATCTTAATAAACAGAAACTTCAATCCAATTTAAGTTTCATGCAAATGTAAATTGCTGGTTACTACATACTTTTCATATTTCAAACAGAGATGCACATAGAGACCAAAGTTATTGACTGGAGCTTTGAATAATTAGTAATATTCTATATTTTCATCTTTTTCTGTATAAACAAGCAGAATAGCAACCAAATGCTATCATACATTTGGAGGTAAGACAGAGGTTAGCTAAAAATGGCCTCCAATACTGCAGTATCAGAAAAGGCTACACTGCAAGCATATGGTCAAGATGTTCCTCTTTTATTCAGCTCTCAGGCTTCAAAGGAAGAGAGCATTCTGAACAAAATCTGTTGGTTAATAATGCAGAGACACAAAGTGTGGCCCTCGAACCATCGTCAGCTTCATCTGTTTCCCTCAGAGCTCCGCATCGATTCGTCTGACAGGCTTCATCCTAAACAGACACCAATAAAGAAAAGAAACCCATGAAAGAGCAAACCTTCTTTCTCAAAATATCCCGCCCTCGTTGCGGGGCAAAAATAAAGTCATTTCCATGCCTGGAAATCCAGGCAGGTGGAGGTAGGATAACAGCCTCCAGTATCAAGCTCTTTGTGGGTCAGGGAGTGTTACTGTAGAAAAAGCCTCGGCAGTGAGTAATTGGCTGCTTAATGAATTGTATTGGCAGACCTTGTTCTGTGGAGGATTGAGCGTGTCACGGGGCACTTGGCTCAGACTCAAGGGCTGGACTTTATTGGGTTTCTCTTTGCTTCTGCGGCCAGTCATTCACCTCTACAGCTGCTGTAGAGCAACCGTATAGACCTATAGAAAGTTTCTGTTGGACTCATTAAAGAACGCTGATACTTCCTTGAACATGTGATTAAGGTGCAATGATACTGATGGCAAATTCAGCCTTCACTTAATTAATATGTCAAATTTTACTGAGTAGTCAGTGCAATTTATGCCAATTTTAAGGTAATGTTTTGATCTTTTAAAAAAAAACATCAGTGAAATGTTCTGTTTTTAATACTCAGGTATAATTGGTGCTATTTGTGGCTCTATGTAAGAGATTCTGGGTCTTGCTTTTGCCTTCACTGTTTGTGAGGAGACTGCATGGCAGGATATTTGACACTATATTTGGCCGTTTTAACATGTGGGGAGCATTTGGCACTGATGTTTGGGCACTCAGATGTAAAACCTTCCAATGACCCCTGATGCACATTATGGCACTTCCAAGTCAAAACATTACAGAATGTGTACAGAAACCCTAAATCTAAATCAAATTCACACAAGTAAAAATCCTTGCTACAAATAATACATTACCATGCAACGTTTTGTTACTCAAATGTGTTGATGTACTACATTTATTTTTTTATTTTGATTTTCCATTTTTTTCATCCTTTTAATATATATAAATGTATATAATATGAATGTTTACGCATATACAAAGAATTATTGAGAAAAATATTTTTGTTATCTCCATTTAAAATGACTAAATCACTGAGGAACCAAAACTACTGAAAATAAACACACATATATATATATATATATATATATGAAAGGGCTGTAAGATCTTTCTCTGTATGATATACTTTATAACTGTCTTACACAGACAGAAAACTGAGTTGAGAACCCCCTCAGGTTCAAGGTTGGACTGTAGGGTAATTTGTCATTTTCTCTAAATTAAATCACAGTCCAATTTAATCAAGTGAAGCTGAACAAAAAGACAAAGTTTTTGGGCATAGTTGCAATATGAACATCTTAGAACATTTTCTACATATAAAGCACTCACACTGACTCAATGCCACATCAGATGCATAGCTTGAATGCCATCTTGTTTTCTCTACATCAAAATGCATGATTTATCTATGATTAAACCAATGATCCGTTAAGAAAAATGTGATCTTCTATAGTCATTGCCGGTCTGACTCTAAAAAGTATTTAGTCAATGCAGTAATTACCGCTAATTAAATTTGAGCTGTCGAAATTCAGCCGCTGATCAAGTCTGTGAGACAAATCATTTCAATTTGAATACGGTGGCATTTAGCATGCCATTAGTGCATTGTTGACCCAGAGCACAGTTTGACAGCTGAAGAATGATAGGACAGCTCGTGCTCACAGCGTTGAGGAACAATGTACACACAGTCATTAGAGGAACCTTGAAAAGCTACATTTAATTGTCTCTCATGGGGTGACAATACTGGCCTGCAGAGGCACAGAGGCTTGTTCCCACCATTCTAGGGTATTAAACATCTTCAATGAGCAAAACAACAAAAAAACAGACAAACAGCTAATTACAGCAAAATTTATGGTCCCAGAAAACTGTGCATGATTAGCGTGGTTGCTATAAAGCAAACATGGTGTATAAAGGAAGGCAGAAGAAACAATATTAGATAAACAATGTTAACAGGCTGATTGTAGCTCAAAAGTGATGTAGACTAGCTTTATTCCATTATTATTTTCACCGAGTTCTGATGTTGAGTAGATTGGATCAGGTTGAGTTATGTCCCCAGCAAATAAGTTAGAATAGAATCCAGATTTCCAGAGTGCAATAACAATCCATCAGGCAACCAGCAATGGTGAACGAGAACTAAGGTGAAATAAAAAACCATTACTAGTGACAAGAATGTGACATATAGGACGACAATTTATTACTTTGAGTTCTAAGGGATGCATGTTCTAAATTCTACAGCAGATACGATATGAATCGTTTCCTGTCAAAACAGAGTCTGAAGGTGAGTCACTTTGAAGGTGAAAGCAAAAGTTTTTCTACAAATTTGCGAAATTAAATCATTTTTCAGGTTGGCCACTTTTTAATGGGATATTTATGCTGGCTGTAAATTAGCAAGCCTTTGCTAATTAGCCCCTTTACCGCGCACTCAACTTTAATTTGTTAACATTGCCTAAAGAGAGACACCACAAATCTGAGTCAAATGCTGTGGAGCAAGTTTGCAAACATCCTTGTATTTGCATTTTGCTAGCGCTGTGGTTCTGCTTCCTGGTTTCATCTAAAGAAAGAAAAAAGAAACAGAAGAAATGTGAGAGAGTGGGTTCTAAGAGTAACTGTCACTGTGAGCCTTAAATGAAACTTATGACAACATCCACAGAAGAATGATCATCACTCATGACCACTGAAGGTCAAATGAAAAGGAATATCTTCAAAACAGCATGTGAACAGAGCGTGAACTCCAGAATTGGGTGGCATCTCCAAAAAGAGGCTGGGTTAATGTTGGTCATGTCAACAGAAGGAAGCCACACCGTTCTGGAGCTCCAGCCCCCTTTTGGAGTTCCTGAAACTATGTGAGGAACTCCATGCTGCAGCTATATCCCTCTCTTTATTCTGGACCCGGTGAGTAGACTATACCATTATTTCACAACTCTGCTTCTGAAGGCACACCAACACTACACATTTTGAATGCCTCCTTGAAAATCACTGGACTATACCATTGAGCTCTACAGTGCGATACCCTCACCCTGGGGTCCAAAATTAGCCTTTTTTACCAAAACGTTTTCAGGAACAACAATAGCCAGTGAGCGCCTTGAATATCTAAGCTTTGAATGAAAACAAAGTTTGAATTAAAATGATGACATTAAAACATCAAACGACTGAAGTCTTATGCGTTAATGAGACGTTACATACAGAAAGTATTAACTATACCTATAGATCATCTAAAAACAGTCTAAATTATATTTTATTTTGATATAAAGTAGATAGTGCTTTTTAAAAACCTTTTCTTCCTATTTTGTTTATCAAGACGTTCGAGGCAGAAACCTCAACCTCACATGCAGCGTACAACAAATAAAACACCAATAAAATTGCTTCAGAGAAAAATAGTTATGTGATCCCTTTCAGAGATTTAGCCCCCAAACACCATAAACTTTTATGAAGATAAAACACATTCAGTGACACAATTCAATGCATTTCTTATAATAAGGCAGTAGGGCTAATTGAGTCCCGGTGGACACGGAGTCTCTGAGCATTGGGTCTCTTTGGGTTAACCGTACACTTAGGAAAGCGCCAACAAAAGCAAGGCTTAAAAAAACTGGTGTTGTTAAACTCCTTTAATATGGCCAAGGGAAATTATAAATTGGTTGGCTTAAATTTAGCATCAGTGGTATCATGTAAAAAATACAAATAAATATAACTAGTTATTTTATGTAATTATTTTTGTAAGGACAGCACAATGCTTTTAGGAAAAATACAACAATAACAGTAATACAAGCCTGTTCCCAGCTGATAATTTTTCACACAACACAAGCTCAGCTTTGTACCATAACAGAGCCACATAACAAATAGTTTATTTCTGTGAATCTTGTTAAATGTGATACTAGCGTGTGTCTCAGGGGGAGCTGAAGTTTCCCTTAATAATGAAAAAGACTTGTGCCTCAAAAACAGCAGTCATGCTTATTGAACCAACATAAAATTGCTTTGTAATAGTATATTTGGTGCCAATATTCCAGTGGGGACAATTTAGCCCTTCAGGCGAATGAACTGCAGTGAAATGAGTGCCTGAAGTGTGGGAGGCCACCACTGGGTTCATTTTGGAGGAGATGAAGGTATGACTTTCCCTCTGATGTATTGATGTTGAAGTTTATTGCTTTCTCAAGCTGCTCTTCGAGAGCACTGGATGTGGAGAGCGATTTCTTCATTCTTATTTATATGTCCACGGGTCCGTGGAAAAGAAAACCAAGCAAAAAAGGGCACCGCCAGCTCGAAACTAAGTTGCCTCACTCGTTTGCAACCCCGTGTGCAGTACGAGCAATTTAAAACAAAGAGCAATTTGGGCAGATTTGTTGTTTGTAAGCGCTTAATCCTCAAACAGGCAATTTGTTGCCGTCTAAAAGTGCGGCGAAAAGATTCATCACCGGTCGTGCAATAATGCTTCTTTCAAATATAATACTGTCCTGCGGTTTATCCTGAGAAACTTATTAATAAAAGCAAGCTAAAAAAATATGGCAGTGTTTATGTTCCCGGATGAATAGAGCAAAAGATGAGAATATTTTGGTTTTACTCATCTGTCAGAATCGTAGTGACAGTGACCATAAATCAAATGCAAATCTGCCTGACATTGGACTGGGCCTGAAACGGTCTTAAAATTCACAAGGAGGAAAAACGGCCTCAGGAGACGTCTTATATCCTCATTAAACTCTCCAGCATTGATCTTTTTCATTTCCCCTTCTGAGAGCACAGCTATCCAGAGAAAAAAACGCAAGCTGAATAGCTCTGAATCGTACGTATTTAAGCCCTCTTTGACGCAAAGGTGCCAAACCCTTTGAAATCATAAAACCTAGTTAGTCAGGCTGATAGTTAACTAACAACAGAACTGTAGTAGTCTAGTTTGACAACTATATCTGTAAAGTGCAGGTTTACATGCCTGTCCACACCTACCAACTAATTAGGCTTAGACTTATAAAACAACTGTATATTCAGACACATCCCTTCATTTAAAGGAAATTCGCCTACTGTACATGAGGATTAATGATTAACTCAAAACAGAGTTATATAACCATAAGGTATCTGTACACTTTAGCCACACTTAATAATTTATGAATAGGACTGCATTAAATAAAACCATATCAAAGCAAAGATTTATATTTTAAAAAGAATGCTACTATAACAACACTGTTCAATCAAAACATTTCAAAAAATATGTTTGTTAGTAAATTATAACACAATATAACTTACATAAAACTGAAATAAAGATAAAATGTATTTTCTTTGATAAACATTAGCATTATCCATACTTTGATAAGACACCATTGATAGGAACTATGGTAGGACACCTGTGAAACTTGAGAGCAATTGACTCTATAAAACCTCTAAAAATCAAATTAAAGGTCATTCCAAAATGGCTCAGAAAAGGTCTTGTGTCACACTTGCTTTAATATTTTGTTACCTAAAATTCTGACAAGTACAATTCAGACATGTTTTCAAGTACTTGGGGCCACTGTATACTTTCTTTTAGAATTCATATCCAGTACCCACAGCTATGGGACTTACTCTCAACTGCAATGGGTGATGGATGCTTACTGACATCTTACTATATAACTCACCCAATTTTTCTTCATGTCTGTCTTATTTTCTCTTGTCATGGTGACAACTGCATAGTGATACATCATACGGATACATCACTAAAATATGGCAACATGGTGCAACCACAAAGATAAGCACATTTGCCCAAGAACATCAACGATTACACACTCATAGACACAAAGTTATAAAAAACACAATGCCTGCAGAGCAAAATTGTAATAACAGAACATTAAAAAAGGCCAAACTGAATTATAAAGGCAAAAAGAACAAACCTAAAATATTGGCCAGAATCAACAACTAAGTCAAAGAAATTTGGAAAGCCATCTGTCTTTGAACAGACTGCAAAGCACACTGACCAACTCAAGAATAGTCTTAATTATTATAATTATTATAATTGTGATACAGGTCCTGCATATTTACCTAAGCGTTGTCTGTCACAATTATTGCAAGAAAACCAAGCCATTACATCAAAACTACAAAGGAAGGTAAGAAAACAGATTTCATCAATAAATTAACACATATGTAAATTAGCTAGCATAAGAGTTAATAATAATAAGTTAGCATAAGAATCATTTCTTGTACTTCCACAGTAAAAAAAAAAATAATAATAAATAAATGCAGTACTGCTTATTTAAGTTTGGCCAGAACTTTGAGTTTGAGAAAATTAATTTTTTTAATTCTTGAGAATTTGCCAAACAAGTTCTGTGGTTTTTGCTTTATTTCTAATCAAATAAATGCTTCTTGTATTTGTTGTTTTTGACATGCTAATTGGTTAATTATGACCAACCCTTATGTCCTCTTCATTAAAACACCTTATTGTCATTTGCATGAAAAAACATAATAAACAAAGGAGAGTTACCAGCCATGAAATTCATTATCAATCATGTCTGGACTGCTAATTTTCATAATCATTGGACAGATGACGGTGATTATGTGTAATTGAGGTTCTCCTCACAGCTGGTATAAACGAGTGCTATTGTCCTCAAACCTGGAAAAGTGTAATAGCCAAAGTGTGACCGAAAGGAATTCTGGGAAAAGATAAAAAAACCACAAGCTATTGCGTTCTATAACAAGTTAGTATGAAACCCATCAATTTAGTCTGGTGAGCCACTAACCAAAACCTATGAAATCCACTGAGGAATGCTTTAATAAGTTCAAAGACATTGTTTAGCACAGTTCACTGTTCGAGCCTGGCAATATGGTTCACAGGGAGAAAGTGAAACTATTAAGAGCATCTTTAGATCAATAACATTAATACAGTGCTTTGAAATAAAAATGTCTTCCCCTAGCAAGGTTGAAATTCACCTCCTTTTTTTACCTTGTTTTTTTTTGTCACTTACATTTACGGTATACAATGAATGGACTTTGTATCTCCCAGTTAAAAGCCTGAGAAGTTTTATTGCACATGCAGGCGAGTAACATAGAAACTGCATTAGGCTGAAAGTGTGGAAAGAGGTGCTGGATGGTAGAAGCAGAGTTAGCTTTCATGTTCTGATACACAACAACAAGCGTCACACAGAGAGTTGCTGGATTTATGACCTCACTTACTTCTTTATGGCACATTTTGACCTTCTGGAACAATGTTTGTAAAAGTGCACTTACAGTTTCTTACAATGTCTAAAGAGAGAAAGAAAAGCATGCAATGAAATTTTGATAGAGTTATAAGTGATGGCACAATGTTAAGAGAAACCTGGTCAACTTTGTTGTTTGTAAATGGCAATGAGACCTTATCTGTTCTATTAGCACTATAAATGAGATGGTATTTTAAACATAAGAATAATATGTGCACATGATGCAATTAATCATATATTGTATACATTCACTACACTGTATACATACAAAGGCTCTATCTCAGTATTTATAATGTTTTCAGTCACAATTCCATTTGCACAAATGTGCATTTTTTTATTTAGTTTTCTCAGTGTTTTTGTATGTTGGTTTCAAACATAAAACCATTTTACATTCTAATAACTCTTGTGAATTCTCTCCACTGAACTAAAAATACAGATTTATTTATTTTTTGCTATAGTTCATGATAAATAATTAAAAACAAAACAACACTGGCATTGGGGAACTGGTCAACTATATGTTTTACAATCGATGAATCATATTTTCGGTTTTCCAAAATAATTGTTTGATATTTTTGTTTGATATTTGAGTTTTACTGTAAAGGCAAATCAATACTTTGCTTTTATAATGCAGGTTTCATTGCAACAATTTACCCTAGTGTGACATAATTACCCTATATAGTGTGACATTAATCTTTGTTCAGAGCAATGAAAAAAAATGTTGAGAGTTTATTTTAGGTAAAGCTGCATCCAAATTCAATGATTACAGGTGACAAAAGGTCTCAAGAAAACACACAAAACAGCTTCTCTGCACTTTTGCCTGGATTACAATAATTTACATGTCATCATACAGAACATTACTGCCTCCCGTAAAGCCAAAAATATAATGGTGCCAAACCAAAATTGAGAGACGGCATCACATTTCATTTGAAGTGAAAACAAAACACACAAAAGCCAGAGGAACATTTGACAACAGACACTTTACTGAGCTGAAATATGTATTTGAATTGTAGCGAGATTGAGACAGGCTGAATAGGTGGCAAACACTGGAGAAAGCAAAAGGTTGAAAGTGAGAGAAAGTGGATGTGCTTCGTCCTACCAGATGACAGTTAAAGGAGCTTTAATTGCACTTGTCAAAATCCAGAGCTGAGATAAAAAGCTGATTGTATCACAGCATCGCTCATTCAGAGCCAATACAACAGACCGGCATGCAAGACGAGACTGAGAGGTTATGAAAGTTGTCATCACAGAGAGTTTTTCCCCTAGGAGAAAAATGATTATTGCAAATATTCTGCAAGGCACAAGTAAAAAGCATTTGAATATGTTGCTTTAAATTTCAGTCGTAAAGATGGGATCATGGGCTTTATGAATATGATCACAAAAGACTGCAAACACAAAAGAGTTCCACGGTATTCGAAATTCATCATTTGTGCTATTTAAAATGTCTCTTTTGTGCATTTAAGAAACAATTACTGTACGTTACACTAAGGTTAAGAAACAAACAGAACCATTATGTTCACTACTTATAAAAATAAAAGTGTCAGGTTGCAGTACAGGTCTGTTATAAAGCTGACGTTTATTCTTATGAGACAATACCAGAAATAAAAAGTGGGAGTGTATGTGTCTCCCAAAACAAACTACCAAAGTTCCACTTTGAAAAAGAGCAGCTTGCCGATCAAACGTCCAATTCACATGAATATTACATTAGTCTATATTCATATAAGAGCTGGCTGGTGTTAATCAGACAGCGATGGGCACTGAGAGCACATTCACAAATGGCAGGTTGGTGTGGCCACGCTGGTCATATGAAAGATTTATAAATGTGTTGGTGTTCGGTAATGAAAGTCTGGGGCTGTTCATCACTTCAGCTGCGGCAGGTGGCCGATCTTATCAATAACAGGACAGACTTTCCAAGACTCTCAAATCAAATGCTCTATTGCCCTGCCAGAGAGAGAGATACAGACACAGACAGACAAACAGACAGACAGACAAGGAATGACGCAATGGGGATAATCATGATTTTTATATTACAGTTAATACAGTTAATTAACTTACAGTTAATACTTTCACTACACTTCTTGCTTTCTTTAGTTTGTTATGCCCAGATCTGTATTTCCTTATTTGCAAAAGCCACTTACTTATATATATAAATGTAGCCTCAAAAATATTTGGCAACAACAATTTGTCTAGTGTCACCGTCTCTATCCACAATGTTGGCTTACTGCCCAACAGTCAGCCTTTAATTAATTTGCTGTGAAAATAATCAAGCACACTCATATCATACTTGGCTGAAGATGCTTTAAGGCATAATTCACCCAAAAATTATGTCATTAAATCACCCTCTAGTTGTTCCAAAACTGTATTATTATTATTCACATAAGACAAAATTCACAAATGAGATACTTTAAATGTTTCTCCTATACAGCAGCAACTTTTTCTTTAGTATCCTGCATCTCAGAAGCACTGAGAGGTTTTGACCATGGTTGCCAGATCTGTGTACCAAAATCAGCCCAAATCAAAACTAGCCCAACTGACCCAACTAACCCAACGACCGTAACACAAATTCTGTAATTCAACTTAAATTATGGCCCATACCATATCTAAAATACATGTTTTACAGTCGCTGTTATGCATTACACAAAAATTTCTCTTGAAATTCACTGTATAGTTGTACACAGTAGAGTAAAATATTGCAATAGTAGCATTTCAGTCAAAATTCAGTCAAATATTTAGCCAAACATTTAAAATTAGCCCAATTCTGCATGAAAACTGCGGACCTGGCAACACTCTCTGCAGAAGGAAATAATGACTGTGACCCCGAAACACAGAGTCTGTGATAGTCTCATTATCACACAGAGACAAAATTAATAAAATGCAGTGTCTCCACTGATCACGCCACAGAGCTCCGCTGAGGTATGAAGTCCAGACTAATGAAGAGTAATGAACAAGGCCAAGTACCCTCACCTGGACCACTGCTTCACCAGAAGAGAAAACATCTCCAGTGACATCTTAGCAAGAATCAAACATTGTGCAGCTTTAATGAGATTAACTGCAGTCATGGCTGCACACAACATCTAGGTGTGATTACACCAGACTTTCACTGATACACGTTTAGATGTGAAACAGTTTTCATCAGTATAAAGTTCAACTTCAGTGATCTCTGATCTGCGAATTCTTCGAATAAAAAGACATTTGACCAATAGGGGATCAAAACATCAAACACTGACCTTTTGGCTCAAAACAAAGAATACAAACTTTAAAGATGCGAGGTTTTGCAGAGTTGAAGGAAATTTAAATAGATGGTACAATTTAACATATACAGTTTGCTATTATTTGTTATTTGGAATGTGTTATGTTTAATATGTAACAAAAGAACTACAGTTTGACATCAAATCCTGTTGCTGATAATAATAATTCCTAAATAATTTTGTATCAGGGTGTAATGTAGCGTGATCACACCTTTTCACTTTCTAACATGCTTAGCAATTAGTTACAAAATACATTATCAGAACAGTGAAGCATGCAACAGAAAGACCCGCAGGCACATTTATAACACTTATAACACAGTTTGTGTACATCAGAAGTGCTCAATCCAGAACTTGGACTGTTTACAGAGTGTATACAGCATGTAAAACTATGCTTTTACACATTTTACCTTGTTACATTTAAACGTTCTAGTATTGCTATTCATCTCAATGGAGGTGGCTTTTTCAGCCAGTCACAAAAGCCGTAAGCTCATGAACAGACATCCAGACAGATGATTGGCTAGTGAGACTGCATGAATGCACAGCATGATGTTTTTTAATGGTGGTAGAATTCTTTGCTCTAGGCTAATGTATCTGTTTGCGTCAAATGCAACAGCCAAGGGAAAAAAATTCATGTTAGGAGCTCTTCATAAAATAACATCAAATAAACAAATAAATGAATTAATATCGGCAACATCTACTAAAATATGATGAAATTTAGGTCTTGCTTTCAAAAACTTTTATTTAGCCAGAATGCATGGCTACTTTTAAAGGTTCATCAATGGAGAAATTTTTATTTTTTCGCTTGTAGTTACATCATTAACCAGCAGGGGCTATTGGCTGAGGCTAAACAGCCAAAGCTGATTTTTAAGACTTTGATTAACTAGTTCACTTGGAAACAAAAGTTAGCTTACTTTTTAATATTGCATGGGTCTATAGACTTGTGTAACATAGTGCAAAACTTTGAAGATGTATATGACCGTACTACCACTAACAGCCTGACAGACAAATTATAAGTTTGCCTTTTAAAGCCATTTATTTACCATACTTTAAGTTTGCTTTTGAAGCTATTTTTTTAAAGCTCACACACACACACACACACACATATATACACATACAGTACCAGTCACAACTTTAGAAACACACTTTAGAATAACAGTAAACTTAAAAGAAAAATAAACAAATAAAACTGTTAAACTGTTAAATAACACGAATGTAACTTTGGGAATTATGTTGTGACTAAAGATAATTGAAAATAAATTAGACTAAGTTATATTCTATCATCTTCAATTAGCCTAAAATTTACAAAAATGTTTTCTTGACATTTTATTACCCAGTTTCTTGATGTGTCACACGGAGATGCTTTTAAAACAGTATTAAAGAAGTTGTCATGTATTCTGGGCTCTGGATGCCAGCTTTATCTTCATCATTTGGTCCAAATAATTACTTAAAAAATAGAATTGTAGTTTTCTAATGACAGAAAGTAATATGCAGGCACAATTATATTTTTGCCTACAAAAACAATTTCAAACATTTAAGCAAACTACTCTAAACTTTTGACCTGTAATCTACATGTTAGACTTGTGTATTAAACTAATGTGCTCAAGAAATGCGTTTGTGTATCTTGAATGTGAGATCCCAGAATCCTGGTACTGTACATACATACATACATTTATATAATACTGTAAACCTATTAAGATCTTGATTTTTGCATGTAAATCACTGGGAAGCATTATGCCTGCATTTTAAAATATACCTGTTATCGAATGATCAAAACAAACTGACTTTCACCACGTTTCCTTTAGCTGAATTCTTCGAAAGACAACTCTTACATTCATACAAAAAACTATTTTTATGTATTTTTTATTTTGAGGCTGCATTGCTCAATATGTATTAATGCAGTAATACTTTCTCTTTAATACCACACCCATCTTGGAAATGTCCACATCCCATTTGTTTTAGCACCTCATAATCAAGGCAGCTGACACTGTCATTACTCAATTTAATGGTTCTGTCATCAAAGCAGACTATCCCAAATGCACCATTGTGAATCTAAACCCGTGTCATAACAGAGGGAGGAACTTAAATCAGGGTTGTCTGACACATTGATAACAGGTTAATGGAAAATCTCATCATGAAAGGTTTTTTTTTACCCTTATTCTATTTTATACCAGTGCTTTTTAGAGATGAGAGACTGGGACTGTTTGCACTTCTTTTTGTTACTAATACACATCACTTTTAGTGTTATCACAATTAATTGCACTTACTGTAAATTACATTTTTCTGTAACGAGTTCACTTAACATGACAGAGAGGCAAAAATTCAAAGCTTGAAACGCAACTTTGTCTTTAAAGATAAATAGGGTTTCAAGGACATTAGGAAACGGCTGTAAATAAAGCGGGACCAGCATCTGCTAATTAATAGTCTTTACCCTTGAAATTATAAGAGAAGATCAGGCAAAATAATGCAAAACACTGCAGCAAAATAAAACATTTGAATATGTATAAGCTTTTATATCCACCAAAATGTGCATCCCCAGTTCTGTTGGTCTTGCTTTAAGTCTCTATTTTGCCAGACATCTGAATATTTATTCTCTCTTCATTATCATATAATAAAATGTTAGCATTCGTAGTTTCACGATTGTTTAATGGCACTATACAAAGTACAGCAGAATTAGAGCAGTCCTTACAGTGCAGACACATAACAGTAAGCAAAATAATAAAAAATAAACATCTTATTTAAATAATAATACACTCAAGGCAACAGTGCAAGATAAAGCACACAGTCATATTGAGTATTGAGTGTTGCACACTTATGGCATATAAAAGTAAAGCAGTAAATGTTGCATTATTTTGCATTCCAAGTAGTGAGTAGTCAAATATTGCACAGATATGCCGCAGCAGATATTGCACTATAAGCAGTGAAGTACTGCATAAATATTGCACCCAATGGAAGAGTAGTAAATGCAATGAATGTAAACAGAAACTGAGGAACATAGTGAAAGTGACATGTTTTGTCAGATATGGTTACCCATACCTGAAATGTGACCTCTGCATTTAACTCATCACCAGTGAGGAGTAAACACACACTGCAAGTCGTGAACACACACACACACACGGAGCAGTGGGCAGCTATCACTGCAGCCCCCAGGGAGCAATCTGGGATTAGGTGTCTTGCTCAAGGGCACTTCAGTTGCTACCCGCCGGCACTGAAATCGAACCGCAACCTACTGATTACAAGCCCGACTCACTAACCAGTAGACCACAACTGCCCAGTTGTGGATTGTAAACATACTGAGTAGACACACTATGAGGTACACAGGGTATGTAAAGCTGTGTAGGTTGAGATGTCAGAAGGTTGGAATGTCAAATCAGATTGGTAAACTCCTTCAGTTTATGTGTGACTGGCAGTGTTCAGCTCCCGTATGTCACTGGGGTAAAAGCTATTCTTGGGTCTATTGGTCCACTATGTGATGAACATACAACATTTACCAAAGGGCAGCAATTTAAACAAATGATGTCCACGATGGGAAGGATCTTTAAGAATGTTTTCTACACTTCTAATGCGGTGTGCAGTGTGAGATAAATTACTAGACTTTCCTTTAATCTTGTCCCGATTTTAAGAGACAGTTCACCCCAAAAATGAAACCTCATCATTAAAATCAAACCCATGTCGTTCAAAATAATTTTTGATTTTTTATTCTGTGGAACACAAGAGAAGATGACTGACAGACTCTCTCCTCATTTACTTTCATTGCAACATCAACCAATTTCTCCTGTTTCACAAAAGACAGATAGACATACAAGTTTTGAACAACATGAGGGTGAGTAAACAATGTCAGAATTTTTGGGCGAACTATTTATTTAAAACCTCCTCTCTTTTCAACTTTTTTTTTATTTTATTAGGCATTCGGTTGGTTTTACTTTCCAAAATCCATGATGGCATATTTACTCAGTCCAAGTGAGTTATATACATTTGGCTAAAAATAATGGGCGGTAGATTATCAAGAGCCATTTTTATCATCACAATAATAAAAGCAATATGATTCAAATCGTTTTTTGAACCGTGTCTTATATATCATTTCATGGATTTACTATTATTTCAGTATCTGGACTGTAAGTGAGAAGTATGAGGGGTTTGCACTCCGTGTTTCAATTCTAGGCCCATCACACTGAAAAACTCACCTGTCGATATCTGATTATGTGCCCCGAGATGTTGGCAGGCCTGCTTTGAAGTTTAAGAGCATTGATTGGCTGTGCTGTGTAAAACTCAGTTAGGAGATGTATTTTCGATTGGAGCTGAACCTGGGAGTTATTTTCCTGCGGGCTCTGGAGGGTACGTGCGGTGTCCCGGCTCTTATCTATGCACATGCAGGCGACTGTGGCATTGATTCAAACAGCAAGTATGAGTTTATCTGCAGTTTTTATCTCCTGCGGTGGACCTGTGCTCAAAACAGTTTTGACAGTGGCAACTAAAGCTGGACCTGATTGATGGACAGCATCATTTTAATCTGTCCATCCCCACAAATTATGATTGCTTGAGCTGTGTGGAGGATGGCCATGGAATATCTTGAAAAATGAAATGACAGTGAATTTTAATTTAAAATATTAATCTGATCATAACGCGAGTATGGGAAAGAACAGCGTCTTGAACGAGATGTTACGCACGAGTGGGTGACGGACCGATCGCTTGGTCCAAAGTGACAGTGTACACACAATTATCATGCATATATTCATATATCTATCCATGACTGTCAGCTTTTTGTCCTCAAGAAAAACTGTGTTTATCCAGCTGAACACCAGCCTAACATATTTTGTAATTAGCCTGAGGCTTGGCATTTAGCTCACGGCATTGTATGTACAGTAACTAATTATGCCTGTCTTAAATGTCCTCTACAGACAGGGTATGTAAACCATTCCAAAGGATTATTCATCATAGATTAAATGGGGCTGACAATTTTGCAGAGCAGAAAGCCATGCAAATTGTACAGTTATCAATAACGCACGATAGCATGATCACAGCTCTGTTATGGCTTTTTAAAAAACAACAGCTTATTTTAATACATGCATAAATCTTGCAGGTCAATGCATTAAATACTCTGTAGGAGTAATACACTACTAAACATAGTTTAACTTTCAATAAACAGCCCAAACAAGTGACCCAAACCTCAACTGAGCTTGTCAGATTATCATAATTATGATATATTCCACCTGACCCTAATGGCTTTCCGGAATTCATTTCCATCCCATTAAAATTGGCTAATTGTGGATCCAAATACCGTAAAACAAAACATGTGGCCATGATAAACTCCATACTCTCGCATACGAGGGGCTGAAGTCCGCCAGTCTTTTAAAGGTTGTGCTGAAGATCACACAGCCCCATGGGCATGATTAATACTGCATGCTGAAAACCAAGCCAGGCTGCTTAGAAACCCAACCAGTCATAACGGGTAATGATATCTATGTGCTGACAGGAAACTAGCTGGAGAAAAGGGAATATTGTGGACAGGTGACCTTTTCTCTTGAAGGACCCGGCCTAACCCCTGCTCTAAAATCCGTCAACTGTAATAAGCCAGTATAGGAGACCACACCACAATGCTATTGAGAAGTACAGACGAAAACCTAAAGAGCATTCGGGGAGGTTTCATCACCCATCCGTTCAATTGCAATGAGTTTCCATGGCAAACTGTGGGTTGGGCTCTCTCTCAGCAAAATAAGATCTGGCCATAATCTCCTGTATTGATTTCGGTTAACCCATCATCTCCAGTTAAAAAAAAAAGGATACGAGACAAGAGCCCTCGGTAGTGGCTTTAGAAATGACCAGGAATGTTTATCATCACCCTATAGTTATACAACGAATGCCATTCAGCAAACACTTACAAAGAGTGCTTTATAATTATGTTAATTGAGGACACAGACTGAACATTTATTACTAGGCTTAAAGTCTTGAAACTGTTATTAATTTGCAGTGTATGAATTGAGCCCAAGGTGGCAACACCACAGTCCGTAACTCTTTAACAGCACTTAATGTATTGAGGCACCTCAGGTGGAGGCCTGTTTCCTTTGATTAGGATGTTTTCTTTTAATATCTTATATACCGGTGAGTTGCAGGGCATTATTAAAGCAATTTTCTGACTTCAGAGAACCAATTACACTGATTATTTGGGGTAAACAATACCCCTGGTATAGAACCTTCTCAACAGAATAGTGGGCAAATTCTCCACACTCTCCAGACATAAAAATTACAGAAATAAATAAATAATGCTTGAGAAATTCCATTTTCTGGAGAGTCCATAAATAATCCGGTAATGCTGACATATTAAAATATGTCTGAAACGTAGCAATTATAAAATATGTCTGAAACGTAGCAATTATTAATTTAGTCAACGTAGCGTTGACTAAATTAAGAACTTAGAAAGTAGAAACGGTAAAACGAACTAGCGGAAATTTTTACAGCTTTTCCTGTTTGCATTTTTACACCACAGCAATAAAGTAAATGATGTTCAGAACGTTCATGTAGGCTGCAGACACGCCAGACTATCTTCAGTTTCCTGTGACATGACGGATAATATCTACAGCTGTGTTAATTATACAGATTCCACCATGCATATGACAAACATAAGCCGATAAAAAAACAGCACAAACTTTACACTGCAGTTAATTTGTCATCAAATCAAACTGTAATTGCTTTCTTTTTCTCAAGCAATGGGGCTCGGTTGTGCAATCACGCAGATATTACACACTTTTCAGCTTGGAAAGATGATAAATCATGTTTTTCCGTTCCCTTCAAAATTTGTTTCCAATATTTCTCTTCTCCCTCAGTTAAATTGTCTTTAGATGGGCGTACTGCTCTTTGTCATATCAAATATGCTCTCATCAGCCGCATGATGGATACGCAGGCCTGGTCTAATTATGATGTGGGGTAGTCTGCGCCAGGTTAGGTGGAAGGACTGAGCCATTTTGTCAAGTATTTTTAGAAGACGGGTTTCCAATAAGATATACATTAGCTTGAAAACAGATGAAGGCTGTTTTGAACAGATGGTGCTCTCATTAGAAAACCTATTGAGTTCCAAAGGCTAAAACAGCTCAGCATCGAATCAGACAACGTCTTCTGCTCCTGAGGGAGGAAGCCACCTGTAGATAGCAAGCTGAACCCGAATTAGCACAGATACACAGTCTTTGGTCCCTGCGGGTGAAGGCAGGTGTTGAATGAGAAGTTTCACAGCAGTTTGGGTGCTGAATGTTAATATTTCCATCAAAGACATTCATGAATTCACTCTGCTTACATTAGGATAAATATGAGGCTGATTTGAACACTTTATAGCGGCACGACTACGAAACCGCGCGTGGGGTGAGTTTTCAAATTTTCCCCAGCAGCCTCATCATGCTGAATGGATTACATCTCTCTTACATTCGTGCCAATATCAGTGCGGTTATGTTTGCCTGCAGTTCAATTTACGATAAAATGATTTTGAATCTATATTTGAAATGGAGGTTAAAAATGTATTGTCTATTGCAAAATGAAAGATTGCACTACTGAATGACAGAACAGTAGGTTTTCAGTCTGAGGAAACTGGGATGCGATTGGTTATATTACAGGTTGAATTTTGTTTCACCTTGATATTTCTGTTTCGCTCAGAGGTCTCAGAAGTATGAGGAGCAGGTCTGACAGATTTACAGCTGTTTTAACTGGCACTCTAACTGACTCTTTCACCCAAGTGTCTACAACTGAGTGAGCAATGGCTCCTATGTTTTATGGCTCCTCTCCTCAGAGCATAAAGATTTACAGCATTTAAATCTGCTGCACGTGGTGACACGGTGAAACATAACCACCGTAAAGTTGGACAATCTGTTCAACAAAGCAGCTGACAGTGATTTGGACTGGCATACTGGATTATGACATAATAACACATTAACAATCTAACGCCCATTATTTTTAGCCAAATGTATATAACTCAATTTGACCGAGTAAATATGCCATCATGGATTTTCGAAAGTAAAACCAACCGAATGCCTAATAAAATCAAACTTATGAGGTGGTTAGATCTTACTAGCAATTAGACTCAAATTAGTATTGTGTATGGACGAGCGTTTTATGTGAGCTTACAAAAATGTCCACAGAAAACTAATTAACATTCCCAAAGCAAGCAGCACAAATTAGGCAGTGAAGAATGTGTCCTAAATCCTTTCAAATGAATGGAAAAAAATATGCTTAAAAAAGATGCTTAAAGTCCATTAACAGCATTATTCAGAATTTTCTTAGCTCTGACTACTCTTACCTAAACAAAAGGCCAGACTGTCTCTAACTTGTTAAAATTTTATATCAGGCATGTGTTGCACTATAATCATTCAAATTAATTAATCTCCAGAAAACCTTCAAAAATAATCAGTAAACCATCAGTAAAAATATATGCAAGAAAATGTTTAATTTCTAATTTAAAAATGAAATTTTAAAACATTTACAACTGAAACTTTTTGCAGTTTAAACTGGCAAAGAATTGTCCAATTGAACATGAAGAGCTGTCTGACTGTTATGTAAAGAGATCACTCAACTTAATTCTACATGCTTTTTAGGGACAGGATTTATCACAATAACATACACAAAATAAATGAATTAATAATGCTGTACTCTTTGTAAAAAAACTGTACATACAACACACAGCAGAAAATAGATATTCATCTTTTGAAACTTTTTGCTGTTCACCTCTCTCAGCCTGTACAGTTTCTTGTGCTGTACAAATGACAAAAAAAGACAAAAAAAGACACAAAAACTATTGCATATAAAACAATAAAATATATAAAGCCGAGTTCACCTGCAGCCAATTACCTACAGCCAAATTAAAGCCATGCTGATATTAATCAAGTACATCAGCACTTTGCTTGTGTAGCTGAAAAAGCAGATGTACATGTATTACATTGACTGATGCATCACTTACAACATTAGCAGAGCATCTTTTAAAGATACACACCCAGCTAAACAAAGCTATTAACATACACACTATAAAAACTGTATTTAGCTCTTTTCATGACAAAAACTTTAATAACACAACCTATTATAATTAGAGTTTTGCTTTTAAAATAATTTTAAAAAGTTTTTTGTAAAACAAACAAAAAAATGTAAGTCTTTTTAATTGCACTTCTTTCATTGTTTTCAAATGAGTGTAATACACATGATTATCTGCACACGAGTTTATTGTAATTTAAGCTTCTCCTGTCAGTAAAATGTTACAAACCACTAGAAGCAGTGATGGGATGCTCTGCCAGTTTAGTCTGTACATTTGTTTGGATTATAAGTAGTTTTTAATTGTCATGTTTGTGCATCTTTCATACGGAAGAGTCTCTCCGTCAGCTCCATTGATTAAGATTCAGCAGGAACGCGGATTAGAAAATTTAATTACAGATTAGAAGTGACATTCTTGTCATTTCTATCCAAAATGAACAAATTTGGGTTTTCCAGTAGACTGGGCTGCTTTTGTTGAAAATCAAAACAACTGTGATAACTGGCAAGTATTTCTGTCATAACAAACTCACTGTGAAAGACATCAAATAACAAACATTCATGACAATGAAACTAACAGAGAACTTGACTAACAGTCAAGTATACTAAATATTGTACTTTGTGGTAGCATTTATATCAACTGGTTTTAAGTCTAACATAGTGGTAAAACATGGTTTAATTTGTTAACAATATTTAACTACATTGGTTAACATGAACCAACAATATAGTTACCTTTAACAACATTTATTATTTTCTACATTTACTAATACATTTTCAAAATCAAGTTTTGTCTGTTAACATTTGTTAATGCAAAATAAACTAACATGAATGACGAACGGTTGTAACTACCTTTAAAGTTTTAATAAATTGTATTAACTAACAGTATAAATACTGTGAAAATATGTTGCACATTGTTAGTCCATGTTAGCTAATGGCCACAGAAGACTTTACTGTAAAGTGCTACCAATTTAGCAACAAATATAAGTACATATAAATAACAAGATACAAATAACAATTAATAAGATAAACTTTACTAGTTCTACTAATAAAAAAGCTTTCCACAAAAAGATTTTTACAGCACAAAGAACAAATAACAATAACAACCCTTATTCTTTTAAAAACCCCAGCAATCTTATACACTTAAGACCCCAGACTAGACCTACTGACCTATTTCTTGTGCTTCTTTGCAGCCAATGGGGATGTCATTCAAGGTAAGATCAAACCCTATGACAAATGCACCTGTCTAGATGCCTGTGAGGTCATATCCTGAAGCTCTGATACAGCCCAGCTCAGTCGAGTAGCGTAAAGTCCTAAGGTTAATAAACAATCGTGCCTCACCAACTGCCTGTGAGGCATCTTATTTTGCACCACCAATACATCATCCATCTGCCAGCCTAGGAGAGAAAAGTTGACCTTAAGCATGTTTACAATCCAAGCACTATGAACGAAGCTTCGTGGACCACAAAGTGTAGAAAGCCAAGACTCATGGGAAGTTTAATCAAGCAAGCGATGCCGGTCCCTGCATATCTCTCACCCGCATGGCACCGATGAGCCTCAGTAAATCAGCAGGGTTATCTGTTGACCTCAGGTGACAGGCCAACGTTTGTGTGCGACCAGGCGATTCAAGTGTCTTAGCCTCACTTCAGGCAGAAAGCAAGTACTGTACCTTACGAACAAGTACTGTAGCTTACACATTAAAGTTTTGCTGTTGTTTTTTTGCTATAAAATACTGTTCTAGGTTACATTTAATTTTAAGGTGTCCTTGTTAGGCCGGTTGCACACTTAAGCAGCGCATATTTTTCCGTCACCCGTGTTAACAGATTACAGCATTACCAATGCACACTGCGGTGGTGCTGCAGTGCATAGCAGGAGCGCCGGTGCAGTGAACGTTTTAGCACTGCGTCTATTTTCGCTGCATTGCTAACGCTCAGTTAAAGTGACAGTGCACTGTCAAATGCACATGGACTGGCATCATCATGAAATCATAACTTTTTATGACAACCTATATACACCAGCATATGGTTACATATATAATATAGGCTATATGTTGGAGATCACGCTGGTTGACTGCACTGCATCATTCAAAGAAACAAAGTGTGATAGGCTTTTTATCTGTATGTGACTTGGAACTACATAAAAACCAAAGAGAACGAAAGCAATGAGTACAAAACACATCAACGTTCAATAAACTACACTGGTAGCAACCTTGCAACAATGCAAAATTGTTAAATCATTTTAGAAATAAAATTTAAAGGGATCCAGAAATCTTACCATCACAGGTGCTGAAACTTAATGCAATGAAAGTTTAAAGTTTTAGCACCTAATGTTGTCGTCTACATGCCAAACAATATTATAGGCCATCTCAAGTGTACAATAGGGAAATTAAGTGTTTCATAAGGCATCCTTTTTGTTTTTTCATCAAGAAACACTTTGAGCAATTAGAATCAAGGGGCAGAAAGCAGGAAAGTGCACCATAATGACAGAAAAGCTGACTAGAATTCAGAACCCAGATGCTGTGCGGCTTGAAGCCAAATGAGTTGGAACAGCAAGACGCTCTTGAGAAAGTGAAAAATCTTCATAACAGAGAGATGGCTGAGCTCAGTGCGTTTAAATGTGTTGGAAAAAGCCTTTTCCACTGATGTCCGCATTTAGCGGCTAATTAGATTTTCGGAGAGCATATTGAAGTAAACAGCAATTTGGTCAAGGCCACTTAATGTGCATGTAATTGTTATTTTCAGATTTGTCATAGAAACAGATGACCAACTCAAGCTGAAACCGTCACATATTAGACCATCTAGAAAGTCATCTATTAAAAAGTTTTGAAAATTTCTAATAAAAGCCTTTTTCTTACCAAAAGTTATTCTGCATACATACTGCACATGCGCATGAGTAACAGCTGTAATATTCAGAACATAACAGCTCCAGTCCCATCAGTATCTTAAGAAATTATGTAGATTATATAGATTAGATTGTTTTGTATATGGTATATGGAATATATGGTTACACTTCAAATATGGTCCCATTCTTTACCATTAAATGCAGCCAGGATTTTGGCAGCAGCTACTGTATGTTATCAATTAAATGTGCATTATGTGCAAATGTGCATTAGCTTCAGAGTTGCAGGCTGGTCTGTTGGATTTGGTTGTAGTATGTACTCAAATATATTATAGAAACCCAACTGAAGGGAAAGAGAGAGACAGAGAGAGAGAGAGAAAGAGAGAGAGAGAAAGAGAGAGAGAGAAAGAAAGAAACAGACATGTGGAGTTTTTAATTTTATGATGATGATGTAGGTAAATGACTCCTGCAAAAATGAATAGTCATAAAGAGAAATAAATTTTAAAAGCCCAGGAATTACTCAGGTTACAGACACACTGTGACCATCAGGAATGTTTCAGGAATTGAATAATGTGGTCTAGGTGTGTGTGTGTGTGTGTGTGTGTGTGTGTGTGTGTGTGTAATAATGACAGTGGCTGGTTCTCTGCTCTCCTGTAATTTTAGCAGGTGTTTAATCTCTCTCCAGGGGAGGTGGATGTTGCTCATGGTGAACATTATCAGATCTGGAGTCCTCCTCCCCACATGGGCACTGGAGGTTAATGTAAAAATCAAACTCAGCAGCATGTGTCGTTTGGAGCCCGCTGCACCTCACAGAAGCCTTTGTCCAACACACCGCTGTAAATGTGAGGCTGCGGACATGTTCCGCTCATCTCTCCTGTATTTTCTTTCTTATTCCTTACATTTCCAATAAACCGGTGCCAGAGGATAAACTCCAGCAAGCTGTTTATCAGATCTTTTCATCAAGTTGTGTATCTCATTCTTCCCTCTAGATATTAGAGACATAACATGGTTTTGTCTTCAATTAAGGACGGAGAGCTGACAACAGATGCGGTGGAGACGCTGGCAAAGCGCGGCTCTGAAAGCTACATAACAAAATCCTCAAAAGACATCAGACCTGGAAGGAAGACATGCAATGCGCCAGTGATGAATAATGAGATTATAACGGCACATGAAACCTCCCTCCCAGATAAACAACTACAATGATCTAATCGAGCGCTTTGTGATCCAGCTTGTGTGGAGAATCATGGCCTATTTAGGGGAAGAAATACAGGCCGGTGGTTATCAGACAAGAAGCAGAACCAAATATTTACATGATCCTAAAACGTAATGCACACACACACAAATTCTGAAAATGCGACCATTTTAAAGCAATATTATAACAATACAAGGTCTTTCTACAGCCTCTGTGACATCTTGTAAATTACTAAAAAAAAAAAAACTTTTATCAGTATGTACTTAAGCACTTAAAGTGATCTATGGCTTTTATTTAAAATGCAAATATATGAAAACTGTACAAAAAATGGCAGGACAATATTGAATTACTATATTACTGTAGTTCTTTACCAGCAATTTAACACAATGAATTTTTTTGTTGTTGTTTTGACATCACAAATTGACTTGGGGCTTCTGCATAAGCACATACTGTAGCAATACCTAAAAAGATATCTTAAAAGGTCTCGAAAAGTTTATGAATTACAGCTGAAAATGTTGCAGAAAGTTAGTTGTTTTCACAGCTTCATTTTAATAAATGGTCTTTTTGCATTATTTTCTATTGCATTATTGACCAAAATTCAAATGTATTTAACCAAATTATTCCCTTTAATGTCAAATTAAGTAAACAATTTATCTTTGTAACAGTTTTTTTTATATTTTAGTATTTGACATTTAGAGCTTCACAATTCAGTGTGATGTCATGACAGGAACACTTTTTAGGGTGTCTAGTACCTGAAGCTAAATTCATAAAGCACGAGAAAACGCAACCACAAGAAATTAGATCTTTTTTCTTCATTTCCTCATCAGAACCAATTTTCTCAGTTTTGTCTGTATTTGGAGATCCACTATCATTACAGAACAAAGAAATCATCCGCCGTGAGGTGGGAACATTCGACGAAGGTGCCGTTCTGTAATGGTCTCACTTGGGAAGGGCAGTAATTTAGTGTTCCTGCCAGAGAGTAAATGTAAATCAGAAGTGGCCTGCTGGCTAAAGGGGGTTTATCGATCCGGTGGAATTTACAGTGCGTTAATAATGTTAAAACTCTCAGAATGCATTGGCTACCCAGAGCCACTGAAAATGAATGGCCTTGAAGACGCTCTTTAAACATCACATTATGGTCCGTGTGACAATGCTTGTTAACCTAATGTTAACAAAACCTCTATGATTGTGTGATTAAACATGCATTTTCGCGGTCATAAAGAAGCTCTCAGCTCACCTTGCATTTTCATTGTCGCATCTATCACAGTCATTATTTTAATTTTGACGGTTTAACTGCAAAGGCTATTGAGATGCATTGTGTTGATTAAGTCGGATGTGCTTGCATACTAAACGTCAGTTCAAACGCAGTTATAATCCTTTTTTAGGCACAAATCTAGCTATATGGTTAGATTATAAAGTTTCTCGCTTTATAGTTAGATTATAAAGTTTCTGAAGAATAAAATATATTACAGTTTTTAAGGTTCTCTTTGTACTCAATTCAGGGATACAAACTCATGAAAGGGAAAAAAGCGAAACATTCATAGTAGGTTTCCTGGGGTTTTAAAAGTTTTTTTATTTAAAAGTTTTACAATGATTTGTGTTATGTATAAAAACTGTATAAAGCTTCTAGTGCTTTTGTTACATGTTTACCTTAAAGTACCCCTTTTATTTAAATGAATAAAATGTGAAAAATAATACAGAACAATTTGGTCAAATAATCTTGAAAAAGATGAGTAGTTTATATCCCTGCTAATTGCAACAAAAAACTTGTAACAAAGTTTTTTAACAATCTTTAACAAATGGGACTTTCTTCACAAAAATACACACCTGTTCTTTATAAACCTCAGTCATGCAACTCATTGCTGATTGGTTAATAAAACATGTTATTCCTCTGACATCTATATTCTCTGTAAACATTAGTAAACCAAACTACTTCAAAATGACAAGCTGTAAGCAATAATCCTGAACCATTATAAGTGACCACTGGAATATCTTAAGTTTTTGATTTTTTAAGCAGTTTATGCTCTGTTATAATATAAAAAGGGCTTCCAGTGCCCTGTATGACTGTTTTATTTCAGCAACTACAAATAGAAGAAAGTGCTATTTTCTTGTACAACACCATAAACAGTATCTCTAAATACCAGTGTTAACACAGTGTTTTTGTTGAATAAAAAGTGGCCATTAGATTGCCATTTTACTGTGTTTATAACAGAGTGTTTCATGGCGTAATAAATATACCACTACTTCCAGTACTTGAATTTTATAGCCATTAAAGTTGTAATATTTCATTAAACAAACACTGCAAATTTATTTGAATACAACCCTTTTGATTAACCTGCAATAGCTTGCACAGTGGAAGGAACTGATGCTCTGTGTTCAGTGGTGGCTATATAAAAGCCCCCTACCAGCTGTTATCAATAAAATATTGTTATGTGTCCCACAGACTCAGTGCAGCATCACCTTATGAGGGAGGCAGAGTAATGGCCACCAGGTGATGCGCCTGGTGTGGGGTGTTTATTTATATGCAGTGTAACAGCCTGCTGTGCTCAGTGTGGAATACATAACCGTACCTGCAAATAGCATGTGAGTAACAGTTTTAACATGGACCACACCTGCTGCATTTGTTCGCGTGAACTACCGCATCTTTTTTTGTTTAAACAATGGCAATGATGCACAGCAAAAGCCATCAAACACTGGCATCAATATTTTCCGCTCAATTAAAACCGATTATATTATATCATATAATAGATATAGTAAATGGGTTGACTACAAAATATTGGTGGTAACTCAACATGATAAAACTACTTATGTTAAGTTTCCATATGACTGTGTAGACTTCACAATAACAATGAAAAAGGCTAAATTCATATCACTAACTTCATAATCATATGATGATTATCTTTTAAATTGCCCCACTAGCAACAACAACCTTTCAGCTTACAGTATGACCCGTTCATTCCACTGCATTCCATTATAATACGACTTGCTTTGAAGCATATGCAAAAATATATGTAGATGCTTCATGTTTTATATTTTCATGTGTGAGAAATAATAATTACGCCTCCTCAAATCCAAACATTTCAAATAGCCTCAAGATAACCACTCATATGCACAATGGCATGTTTCAGCAGGACATATGACACTATCTGGCTATTACTATGCAAATAACTGCCTCTTCCCCTCCTGAGGTGTATTTCACATTATAGAATGATCTGACAGGGCAGGCCAAGCGGCTCTGTGTGTTATAGATGCTGGATGAATTCATTTACACCAACACCGACTCATCAACATTTCTCCGTTTCGGTCAGCCGGTCATTATCGCAAAACAAAACCAGACGGGGTGATGGGGATCTTAATCAGTTTATTTTGTGATAATGACTTGCGATAACAACTGTATGTTGTTAAGTTTATTATATGGCTACTTAACAAATGCATTAAAAACATGGACATGACACGGACATCACGATGAAGTGTCCCAGACTGTTTTCAACAGAATCTTTCATAAGGAAACAGAAGGGAACTGGTGCAAAACATTATTTATGATTAATGGGCCTATATATTTATAGATCCTATATTTGGCTTTTGTCAATAAGAATTAAACTTTAGTTTTATATTTGTATATTTTAAATGGCATCTGCTACAATTCCCCCCCGAATAGTAGGTTATACAGAACAGGCTATACAGCCCACAACAAAAAATCCTGTTTTGGTGATAACTTTCTGTAGGTGTCCTGTGGTAGATCACCCAGCCAAATGTATCTGTTGTGCTCCGGCTTACTGTGGCTGAAACCGGATTGTGGTTCTTTCATACCTGCCAGAATTCCTCTCAGTCCATTTGAAACTGAGAGAAAGGCACACTTTGGCTTTTAGACTGCAGGTCTCTGGGCACAGAACCCAGGGGACAGGTTAGTTTTATCAGCTCTGAACAAACATACTCAGGCAAAATGTAATTGTATTAATATAGAAAGTATTGTAATGTAGTGTGCTTTAAAGAGCACAAACCACTTAAAAGTATACTTAGCAGCTAAGCAAAGGTAAATGGACAAACTGGTCTCTAATTAATGACAGAGCTATTCCTGTTTTTCCCCCTTCCAAATGGATTATTGGCATTTCCTCTACAGCACACAATAGTGTCCCATGTTAATAGAGTAACTATTGTGATCAAATTAACCTTGCATAATTTTGCATTTCACCTTTCAGAGGTCTTGAACTGTATTCAACAATCTGATTCAATTCAAACCATTCTGAGTACTAAAAAATGTAGTATTTCGCTGCTCTAAAAATAGCAAAGCAATTATTAATAGAAAAATGAAACCAGCTTATATAATATTTAGTTTGAGCTCCTGGGTTTAACAAATCAACATTTTCTGAATGTTAAGCACCTCATTTCACTGACCATTCATTGAGAATGAAAAGCAAAAAGTCTTAATTTTTTAACAGTTTCAGGCTCCATTTTGTACCCTATTATTGGAAAGTGCCCATTAGCCCCTGAGAAGACGGTTGGCAATAGGCATTAGCTGCGAAGATGAATTAACAAGTTCAGCGATGAGCATTTACAATCCTCCACCTGCTCAACATGGCAGAAAACATGAGAAAAGGACATTTAAATTAACCGCGGGTGATGACTACCAACACCTCATTATGCTAAAACCTGCAGCAATGTGTCCATAAGAGCACAGAATCCATTGAAATATAAGCAACGATGGCAATATTCTCCTGCATTAAATACATAGAAGGTCTGGGTCTCTGATTATATGTGATATTGTGTAGTAATGCCTTAGTCTGCTGCACTCATTCTCAATAAAGTCATGTTGGGGGCCCCGGTGAATAAGTCAAATTTTTATTTAATTAGCATTTTGTAATTATTCTAATTTAGAATGATATGTGGTCTTGTATGACTGCCCCAGTTACCAGCAAGCAAGACAGCGATCAATTCTGTCCTCTGTTTGCAAAGTCATGTTGACTTCCATAATTGTCTATTAGATTATGAATGATCAGAGTAATTAGTTGCCTAAATGCAAATATGGGATTTTAGCTACTGTACTGTGTAAAAGACACACTGTCCATGGAAAATTGTCACTGACCTCACTGGATGTTCTCAGTTGTATGCATGAAGTTGTTTAATGTTAAGTGTGAAACTACAATAAAGTAGATTATTCAAAAGATGTTCAGGTTGTAAATTATAAGCAGCTTACAGTAAAAAGCGATATAGTCAGCACGTATCTTAAAATGTAGAACAATATATTTTTATATAAAAAATTAATAAAATAGAACAAATTCAATTTGCATTCAATATTTGTATCCCATTTGCATCCCACTAAGTTCAATAGGTGATTTAAACAGGAAAATAAATATATAAAAAGTTACATAAAAGAGAATTACATAAAGTTACATAAAGAGAATTGGCAGCTACAGTAACACAGTACAGAAGTAAATGCCACTTACAAAACACTAAGGGGATGTTTACACAGCACCGTTTTTAACTAAAAATGGTAAACAACAGTGTTTTAGGGGCTTTGTTGAAAAAATAAAAAAAAACTGTCATTGTCTCTGTGTAAACTACAAAATGTGCATACATTACCTGTTTAGTTTATCTAATGACATTGCCAACTACAGGCCTGGCATACATAATACAGCATTTTCAGATGTTTTCGCAGATCTGTGTGAATAGGAATCATTAACATTATTGTCAGGTGTATGTGAAAGAAAAAACGCTTTCATTCTGAAATATCATTGTCATGTAAACACACCCTCAAACAAAAAAGGAAGTTTAGTGTTTGCAGTGCAAAGGTCATGGGTTCGATTCCCAGAAGCAGGGTTGTCCCTAGCATTTTGGAAGCCCTAAGCAGATTTCAAAATAAGGCCCCCATACTCCAATATACACAACATACTTATCTTTCAGAAATTACATTAAATAGCTGTAAAGAGGGGCCATATGTCAAATTAATAATGGTGTGCTTAAATACATATTTAACTAGTATGTTTAGATCAATGCAATTATGATGTATACAACATAACTAAGAAAACTTAACAACTGTGCAAAATCAGCAAAAGAAGTAAAGCACGGCTTTGCAGCTTATTGCTTTAATATAGCAAGTTATTATATCTATGATATCATAGCATCAATGACATTCACACATATTTATCATCTCTAAGAGCAAAAGCTTACATTTTCTTTCCTTTGGCTCTGAATAGGGAAAATTCTAGAATCATTCTGAGATTTCTGCTGTTGTATTGGATGTCAGTATTGGATGTCAGTCCCTTGGTGGGAATAAATTATGTTATTGTTATGTCTCTAAAATGAGTTATATCGCAACAAAAGCATAAATGGCACACTAATACAACTCAATAAAATGACCTTATATGACTTTACAAACCCAAAGAACCGACACGCAGCAACAACAATGACAGTATGAAAAATGTGACATCCATAAGTCTTCTCCTGCTGGCAGAAAATTAAATTAATATTCTTTTTTCTGATAAATATCATTTTCTGAGGGTTTCAAAGATACGTCTCACTCTTTCCCCAGTTCCCCATATCAGTCTCGAAGTGATTAAAAGTCTGTTTTGCTACACTTCCTATTTTAAATTAATCAGGCCCTGTGGGCTTTTGGATTCCTGAGGACAAATTTCCAGCTGCAGTGTTGAGGCCAATAGCTCCATCTACAGAGACTCAAAACAAGCTAGCAAGCACCTCTGCATCTGTAAGTGGAACCTCAATTATTCCAGAAACATATTGGTTGCATGCAACACTTATCAAAGAAAACAACAGAACACAACCAGCTAGACAGATTTATTAGTAAAACACTGAAGGAGTTTTAGGCCACAGCTTCTAAATTTTCCCACACACCAGACATTATTAGTTATGGTAGATGCCCACAGAGATCCTAGTGAACCTTTATTTGGTAACTGAAACAAACAGCTTGTGATGCTGTGCATTCGAATGCACCTACAGTCCTGCTTCGTGTTGCACAAGGTAAAAAGTTAAGGATTTGCAGCCTGAGTCGGTGACATCAGAGATAGTGAAAGATTTTGAAAACATCATACTCCAGAGACTCAATTAGATACTGCATGTCATACAGATTTCTCTGCATCTCATCCAAGCACCATCGCTAAATTGTGGCTATTTGTTTCCATGCCTAGATGCACCACAGTCTCCATTTAATAAAGGCTACAGAAAGATGCTGGTTTCAGGGGTTAGAAATAGGATTTTGCCCGGGGAATAGGTTATTGATTTATCCAACTAACCCAGTGATGCCTAGCTGAAGACAAGCAGCGCTGTTAAGGGCTAGAGTTAACAAGTACCCACAAGTCTTCTGAAATGCTACAGAAATCAGACTAGTTTAATAAGCAGCACTGCTGTAACAGATATCGAGATAAGAACTCAACACTGCATTCGTTTAAAGAGTGCAAGGGCAGAGTGTGAAACAATGAGCTAGTGTAATAATACAGCAAGTTACTGGGCTTGAAATAAATCTTAATTTCACTTCAGGAACAGGAGGAAATTGACCGTAAAAATGCAGTTAAATATATGCTTCATGAAAGTAAGAAAAAATGTTAATGTGTTCTAACAAAAGATTTTTATTCTTGCAGACAGAGATATGCATCTTCTGACCAGGAAAACATTTAAAATGGGAAACCTTATAATATCTCAAAGTATGACAGTGAATAAATGCTTTATTTGTGCTCTTAGACATCACTTACACAAACTGGACCAATGTACCCGGATCCTCCTTATATGTTGCCCACGATCCTGTGTATTTTCTGTAATAGCTCTAGACATCAATGGTACCCGGAGCTTACAGCATTAATGCAGTTTCAAAATGCAAAGCAACATACGAGGCATGCATGCAATATGGATGGATATTTATATTTTAAAACAACATAAATTAGAATTGGATTTTAGAATTCCAAAACGTTTTATTTGCATTATGCCTTGCATAGATCCAATACTGTATTGACACACATCTGATTTCTTTCCCATTTCTTTGGATTCGTTTATTTAAAGTAACTGCAATAAGCCGAGATGTGGGTGTGTGTGAGTACAGCCCAGTTTATTGAAGTTCGTGCGGGTGTGTGGGACGCACGGGAGCTGAAGCAGCGGTGACGGCGGGGGTCTGGCTGACTGAGCGACAGATGCTTTGCCAAAACAACTGCGCAAAACACACTATTAGCGATCTTTGTTATTATGAGAGGTGTACAAATATTTTCGCTTCGTTTTTAAACAATGGTCGGACAAATTGTGGGCCGCCACAGTCTAGGAATTGAATGACAAACACTGCTATTAAGTAAAGCACGCACATTAAGAATCGATCACATCGTTAATGTGAATTTCGCTTAAGTTAAGATGGATTAAAATCTAAGACTCGATAGGTTTTGTGCAGCACTAATAATTAAGAACTCTTTATAATCTTTACAAACACCAACCCAACACTTGTCAATACAGCGAACGATCACAGCATCTCACACAACCATATACAGACCACAAACAATAACATTTATCAATAAATGGAGAGCCCCATTCACTTAAATGAACATAATTAACATATACTTACCCATAGTCCAGTCCACTCGTCTGCGATAAACGTGTGATGTCACCATAGATTTCATCCATGTTTTGGTAAAATTTAAAGGTCTCCACCTGTTACGTTAAGCTACTAACCATAACGCTAATGATTAAATAGTTTAAAGTTTAAAGGCTTTCAAATTTTGGCGCTTTAATTTTGTTAATGTTTATTTCTGCTATTGTATTCTTTATAAATCTTACGAATCCATTATAAATCTCAATTATTATTATTATAATATTAAACATTTTAATGTTAACGATAACATCACGTGATTTAACCAACGAATCGCGTCCATTGGTATGGCAAAGCAGGATATTACGTCACAACAATAATATCGTACGAAGTGCAAGACAATTTTGCTCCTGTAAAATTACAGCAGTAAAATATTGCTAGAAGCGATACTTTCTCATCAAAAGTGATTTTTAAAATAAACGATTCAAAGTAAAATTATACCATCTGTTTAATATTTAATCTAGTTTATAGTCTTGTATACAAGTTAGTACAACACAGGTAGAGATTCCTTCATCTGATATTGTCCCTAAAGAGGTCAAACCTAGACATTTGGATCTTCTATTGGTCTCTTCTTCATATCATAAGAATTTGCAACATAGATTACCAACTTAAAAAAATAATTATTCTTTATATTATAAACTTTTAAAAATCATTTTCATTGTGCATATTCTTAGGGAGAGTACACAGTAGGCATATTGATTAAAAGAAAAGAACTTTCATTTATTTTGAATGCATTTTTAAGGAGATTCAGTCTGGCTTCCTCTTACAGTCTCCCACAGCATATTAGAAGCCACAACACACATTGTATTCTAATACTAGATGGCCTGAACTGTACAGCAATTACATGGCTTGTATCAGCTGAAGAGACTTTGTCCATGGGCATACAGATACTAGCAGAAGTGCTATAGCAAATGGTACTTGCTATAGGGCACAATTCATTTTCAATATGAGGGATGTTCGGGTGGAACGGAGAGCAGGTACAATCCCATGAAACTGTCACATAATGTGTGTGGGGTTGCCGCTCATCCAGAGATGGATTTCACTTAGCGTTTGTTTGGAATATTGAGAAGGATTATTGTGTAGGGCTGTAATACATTTAGACTGCAACATTATTTTGCATACTTGTGTATTGTAGCAATATGAATGATGAATAATACAGAAACAATTGGCTTTGGCTGTGTTTAAAACATTTAGGACTAGATTTAGGCTATAGACTTCTCAGCCCAAGTTTAGTGAAAACCCTGCTGATAAACAAATACCATTAGACCTTAATTAAATCAACATCTATCATACATATCTATAAACTAGCATAATATTATGTAATGAAAGTATGCATTATGCATCCCCAATGCATCTATGTCAACACTCATATTTTAATCTACATTTTAACAGCACCCGTCCAGTTAAACAGTAAATGCTTCTACAGTATATTCCCATGTAAGTGATTCATTTCTATGGTCATGTCTATTTCTACAGAGCCACGCAGGTTGAATCATGGTTCTCTCCTACACACAAATCCAAACAAAGTCTCAGAACGATGAAACAAACAGGCTCTCATGACAAAAGCAAAACATGCCATGTGTCATTGAAATCTTCTCAGCTCATACAGTCAGCAGGCTGCCTCCAATACCTATCAGAACAAAAAGACCTGACAGATGATCCACCCCAGCAACTCATCAAGACACAACTTGTTTTTCAGCCTTTTTTATTATCCACAGGGTCAAAATTGCTCACAAATCTCATTATAGTATGGTGACAATGTCGGTTAGAGACAAGCTGCTCTTAACATTTGTTGTAGCTCTGTTAATCACGCATTAAATAAAGTGAACCCTTATACATTCCCTGTGGGGAAACAGGTTATCCCTGCCTAGACACAACCTTAATAAGACACTGTGCTCCCAAAGTCATGTCTATGCATTTAGTATTGATTTTGACACTGTGACATGGATCATTCATTGATTTCACAAACCTGGCAAGAGAGATGGAGAGTAGTCTGTGTTAATAAACACTTGGATCTGATGTGTCTCTTCAGTGAAAAAAATAAAGTAAGCTTGTGGTTTTCAATCATACTCTAGTGGATTTGTATTGGAAGCTTTGCACTAGCTACCAATTAGAGCTTTGTAAAATTCATCTACTTCAGACATGGGAAGTTCAGCATACTGCCTGTAAATTTATATAACAATACAATCTATAACCAAGCATTCAAACATAATATATATACAACAAAAATATATATATAAAATGTCCAATGTGAGAATAGTATATTGTGTTAAGAGGCTAAATATAAGTATAAGCTATTCATAGATTTGTATGAGCAACCCAACACAGCAACTACCAACCGTGTTAGTTTTAGAGAAAGTGAAAAATAAAAAGTGACATATTTTGTCAGGTATGGTAACCCATACAAAAAAACAGAACTCCACTCCATCACAGTCCAGCATCTCTCATTGTTGTGATAATGCAAGGCAATACCACAGCGGTTAAAACACATTGTTTTCCAAACGTTGCACTGTGATGCAAAACTAAACACAGCGTTAACCTATCACAGAGTAATTGAATTTTTATAAATTGCCTCATTAGAATTATGAACAAGCTTCCTGCGATACACAAAAATCATTTAGGCCTGTGAACAGGGTATAAGTTATCCCCCTGGTAAACAGAATCCAATTAACATCTGTTTATTAGCCTGAATCAACAGCTATACATTTAGCTGCAACGACTGTGACACACAATTAGCTATAATTGCAATGTATGCTGCAGGGACGCAGCTAGCATCACATGAGCATTCTGATAAACAATAATGATAACTCCATTGCTGTCATACTCACCGTATGTTGCCTATATAACTTTCAAAATGTGATTTTAATTCATAATGTTCTGTTCACGTCTTTGCAAAACTGTGATACGTAATATGTAACAACAAGGCGCTTCAAAGCTAGTCTTGTTTCTTTACCGGAGCCTGTAAACAGCCAATTGTCTGTAGGCACTCATTAGAAAATAGGCTTTCCAGTGTGTTACCCGAGATTTCCTTATCACTATTATTTTCACATCCTGAGAGAAAAAGAGGAAATTCTAGGACCGATGAGAGAGATGTAATCTTTCACTATCCTGAATCTTGGCTGGCCCCTGATGTGATAACAGGCAAAGTAAATCGTTCCTGCTTTTTACCCAGAAGGCAAAGGTCTTGAGATGTAAGTGGAACATGCTGGAGTAAATACAATTGGTTGAGTAGGTTTGCCTCACAGTTCTCAAATACCCAAAACATTTGCATATTCACCAGCAAAACATGCTTTGTTTGTGGTTATTATGAGCATTGAATAATAATAAAGCACTGAGAACTAGCAACCCATCAAATGTTCTGCAGACCCTATAGAACAGTGGCTTCTTAAATATAGTATACAATAAAAGACGACATACTATTGTCTTATTTGAAAAGAAGAGGTGTCCAGAAAGAGCAAAGGGGGTGAGGCTAAATTGGATGAACAGCTTTTAGTACAACAGCCGTTGATTGAATTGAAATGTAATTTAATTAAAAGGACATTTCAACCCAACCTTGAACCTAAAAAAATCAATTTACAAGCAGTGTGTAAGCCATTTATGTAGAATAACTACAGCAGCATACTGTAGCTTAGATGTGAATTACATTATATTCTACCTTAGTGAAATAAAATTGTTTCAAAGGTGAACTGAAATATTTTAGCAGAAAAGTATTTTAGTGAATAGATAAATGAACCCTTTGATTGCAAAGATATCTACATAAGTTTAAATAAAGTCTTTTTGTAGGGGTAAAAGTCTTTTTTATATTCCGAGCTAGGAAGGGCAGAAAGGTTGTGGGTTTAATGTGTAATCAATAAACTGACAAACTCTGCCAAAGCAACTCTGTGACCTCATGAGACTGGACTTATCCAGATAGACTTATCCAGATAGAATAATCTCATAAAATCATTTTTAATCCAGAATATAAATAACCCTGTCAAAGCAAATTGAAGGACATATAAAGGAAATATTTTTTAAAGGATATAAAAATATATAAATCAGATCAACACAAACAAAACAGCATCAAAGTAGCGCTTGTCACACACCTTTCACAATGTTGCACAAAATAACTATGATAATGTGCAATAATGACACGCAATTTTCTAAATGCATGACATGGTTCGGCTCGACCTCTTGCTTCTATAATTTACAGCAGCAATCGGTAAATGGACAGAATGCTACCAGGTAACTTTCACTAAGAGCTGGATGGGGGATCAAAGGGGGATGTTGAAGTCAGACACTGATGCAGTCACACACGTATTTGTGATTCAGTGCATTCTCTGACGACACATATCACACACACACACACTCTTCATACTCCATTAAAGTGTCAGAGAGCCCTTGAAGTGTCACCTGAACACCATTAGCTGTTTCATCTAATTCATACAATTCTCAGGGGCCACGGCCAGAGATTTGTGCTAGAGCTAACATTGCTTTTCAGAAGTCAGCAAGAAAACCTGTCTAAACTTCCTGTTCTAAGAGAGTCATTTTTGTATTCACACACCCAACATATTTTCAATGACTATATCCAAGATTTAATAATACCTTAAAACAGGCTTAGAAATCCCATATTCAAAAATATTTGATTAAACATATTATCAACAGAAACCCCCTTTAAAAGAAATTCTGGAAAGTTAGGAATGTGTGAGTTCTGTGTTTAATAAAGGTAACAGGTTTGTAAAGCTGTTATTTAGCCTATTTAAGTATTTTAGGAAGCCAAAACAGCCAAACAAATAGTGCTGATGTAATACTGCCCTCTACTGCAAGTTAGTTTCAAACATCTAGTTTAAACTCCCTAAATTTGAATAGTCTTTATAATTTTATCCTTCAAACTAAAACTCCAGTATCATTATATTTTAAAAATAGGTAAATAAGTAAATATAATGACTAAATAAATACACTTTTATGCATTCAGGTAAGGGTGAGCTATATAACATAGGCTGATTTTAACAATAAAAACTGTCTTTTCAGAAAGACCAGCATGTTTTTCATTAATGTCAGCAATAGACTTATTTTAAGCATATTTACTTGTGCTTTAAATGTTCTACAATTATACTATTTATTTAAGTGTCAGAGATCCCTCAAAGTATCGCATGCATACCATTCGTTTCATTTGATTCATATAATGATAAGGAGCCATGGCCAAATATTTGTATTCATGTGCAAATTACTCTGTATCAAAACTTTGAACATTAACTACAGCAACACAAGCCAAAGATTGAATCTTATCTGTGTAGAAACACATCCGTACAGAGACTGTAAACATTACTCTAGTCTTTGAAGAAGTCTTTGTTGTTTGCACACATCCTTTATGCACAGAATTAAGTTACGAATTAATTATACTTGTTAGTTCTGGCCTATTCCAGTAGTTAAATTTATAATATAGTCATACATTATAACTACTGGAAAAGTGTTTGAAGAACTGCGCTGTCCACACAAGTTGTATGCTGATTTATTAAAATTAAATCTCTTCTCACTAAAAGTAATACTTTGTGCCTTCAATGTTATTAATCAAATCATTTATATAATGCATTTGCATCATTTTATACTCTTGTATTTATAAAATGGATAATATTTAACTTACAGCGTTAGCAAGAAAATGAAAGCCATTTAAGAGTCCAGATAATTTGACCCTCAAAAAAAACCTAAATTCAGTACAGAAGAAAATTCTGTTTCCTCGGCAATGTAAAATTAGAAGCAGTAGCTTACAGGCTCTACATTATATACAGCCAGTGTTCCTGAAGCTCAACTGGTAGAGCCTTGTGTTAGCAGCACAAAGACTGTGGGTTCAATTCCCAAAACACACACATACTGATAATATAAATAGTTTACCCATCATCTTATTTAAACAATCCATTTTACATTACATAAGATTAGGAACGTCACTGTTCCTCAAAACGAATATACTGTAATTAAAATGAAAATCATATGCATATTCTGATATGACTCACATTAGGTACGGAGATGAAAATTAGGCCCTCAAAATACTCTTAATGGAATTATCTTTAAAGAAAGCAGCTCATATAATTTCATATAAATATTTTAGCTTATATTTGCATTGTCATTCAGTCAAAAGTATGTAAATAACAGTAAAACTGTATCTTTATGTTTTGACTTATTTAGAATAATGACTACAAGCGGGTGTTTAAATTAATTAAAATGACAGATGTGGAATAAAACGAGTACAAAGTGAGTTCAAGATGTCAGTATTTCTGCCCCGTCTTTCATATAATCTTTGTTGTTCTGTTGGGCTTCTGTCCCATCAAATCCAACAGAGTAGAAACCGTGCCAAAGAGTTCAATATGTGCATGTAAATCTTTAATCCATCTGTTAAAATGAAGCAACACTCTGCATCTGTCAGAAACCAAATGCTGTCTGAAGGATACTGACAGAACTGAGGCACTTACCTTGCTTGTGGGAAATAAATATTAAAACTGTAAAGATTCCACTTAAATCAGTTTAATTTCACCTGTTCAAGTTACTAAGTAGGTTAAAGTCTCAACAGCATTTATTTATGTATTTATTTATGTATGGTTGATGATGAGTTAATTAAAATCAAATGAAAGGTAAGAAATGTATTTTTATATTTGTGTACATATCTTCGTGGGCACATTTATTAATAATTGAGGAACACCTATGCCCACAGCATTAGAATTCTGGGAAAAAACACATTTGAAAATCATGCTTTTGAAACACACCATGTTTTATTCATATACCATGAATTCAGGCTCTCCTCTATATGAAGTTTCTGCTTTTTTATTTATTTTTGATACGTCTCTGTGCAACTGCTGTAATTCTAACGGAATTCTATATAAATATTATGATACCTTATCTTTCTGCTAGTCATATACAATCTCATACTTGGGGTAGTAATTACTGGAGTACAACAAAGGCTCTGTTTAGCATACTCATATTTTCAACATATTTTATTATGGTTCTCATCTAAGGTGTAATGAATTTTGTGGCAGGCAGCCTGAACGGATGTCTGTTCTCATCCTGAACTGCTCCCAGCAGTATATGGTCATTATGATACACAGTGAGTCATGCAGTCCACATAGTAAGATTCTGTACTTTAATCACTTCCTGGGGTTCTTTTTACAAAAAGCATTTTTATGTTTATATACTGTACACTGGCATGAGCCATAGAAACATAGTAATGCATAGAAAAATAGTTATGCATAAAAAATACATTTGAAATGCATAAGAAGGATGTAGTCAGGTGACAATATGGCATATCAATCAACTGTTATAAGCATTTTCATAAATGTTGTTATATTTTTTAACTACTGTGTCGAATTTCATGCAACTTGAACAAAATGCCGGAAAATGTTTTATGACAGAAAATGATGTTTTAAATAAAAATGTTTTGAGGAAAAAAAACTAAATTTGTTTTCTGATTATTATTTCTTCAAACTATTAACAAAATTAATAATAAATATGTAGTGTAATAATTCTCTAACAATTACTGTAGTCTGGAATGGTTTTCAACCTATACAAATGTATTCTTATTTATGTATTTTTTATTTACTGTGCACACTTTTCCCCACTGGAATGCATACAAAAATACTCAAACAAAAACTAACATTTTGTGTAGTTTGTAAATTATGAACTATGGTTACTGCTCCTTACATTTTTAATAACCATATGCAATACATATAATGCATCTTACAATCAAACAGACCAAAAGATCTTTAATGTCCATTAATGTCCTTTATCTTATAACATAAAGAAAACGGTACTCTTACTTACACTGCCATATTTCCTTTAGAGAATACACAAGCCTTATTTTTTTCATCTGGTAGCTCAGGGATGTTTGTTTAGGTAATCAAGGAAGTTTAGAAAAACAGATTGGGGTCCATATCTTCTGTAGACATGAAAAGCTGAAACATTAGTCAGGGTTGTTTATGAAGTTTTGATA